>VWYP01008539.1:449213-486854 GCA_013400435.1 Pycnonotus jocosus | reverse complement strand
TTTTTTTTTTTTTTTGGCAAGACATCATTCCAACACATGCCCAGGATAACAGCTCTAAAATGATATTATGGTATTTGTGCTTATCAATGAATTGATTTGAAAAGCAACAGTTCTTCCCACCACTTCCCTTCCCAATTAAGCGGGATATAATGATGTACTTTCGGGAATAGATTAAGAACAAAAGAAATTAAAGGTGTGTTCATTACTAATTTATGTTGTTGGTAATGTGAAGGCATTCAAGTAAGTCTTCTGAATTCAGAAATAAAATACATTTGCATCACACAAGAGTGTTGAAATACTTTCATGTCCATTAGTAAACCAGAAGAAAGTTAAGCAAATATTCACCAAGTATAAACATTTCAAATTCAGCAGATCTAGACAATTTACAGTAGGAAGCTATGAAAGAACTTCTGGAAGAAAACTGCTGTTAATAGGTTCAACAATTCTTAGAATTCCCAGAATACTCCACAAAACAATCTTAATAATTTTAATATTATTTAAAATACTCAGTAACTTTTAGCTAAGACTACTATGAGACTATTGTTACACACACAAAAAAAAAATATTACAGAAGCTGCAACACAATTATCTGGAAAGAAATTAAAACAAAATACCACAATCAAAAGTAACCAATGTGCTTTCCAGGAAAATAAAGCTTGTCAAACAAATACAGTATTTATTCCTGAATATATTTTTTTGTTCCATGAAGCTGAAATTATGCTATGCAGACAAAAACCAGAAATACAAAAAACCTGCAAGATTACTGGCCACTCTGAACAAATAATCTTTGATAGAAAATCATTATCAAAGAGCTGTTTCCAGTGATGTTATGCGGGACAACATTATTAAAAGCTTTCACTGGTAGTTTGGAAGTAAATATAAAATCATGGCTGGTGATGTTTGCAGATGACAATACCTGGTAAGATGATAAACAGTCAGAACAGCAGCAATTCCGCAGCTGAATCTGCATGACTGTGATGAAACAGCATTAGGCTGAGCTCATTCTAACAAAGAAAAATGCCCCCACAGCAAGGAATGAAGATCTAAGCGCAGGAACAGAAACTATGCTAACATGCGCACTCAATGTACAAATTTAGAAATTACTAGAAAAATTTTACCTATGTATTTAAATTACCAAATCCTTAACTATACTGTATACTATACTGAACTCATGTATACCATATTTTACTCTGTGCCCATATTTTAAGGAGGCTTCTGGAAAACTGATGAAGGTATTAAAAAGAGCTACAAAACCTAAGAGATGTGTTTGAGTAAAAGTTCATGAACTCAATTTGTTTGACTTATCCAAAATGAAACTGAGAAGTGATTTGATTGCTACATTTAAGTATCACCACAAGGAGAAACTGCAGGATGTTAAGGACCTCTTTACCCCAGTGGGGAGAAGCATAAAAAGAATCCATGGCTGAAACCTAATACCAGAAAAAAATTCAAATGAGACATGAATCACTGTGAGAGCAACAAACCATTGCAACAAACAGGCAAAGGGAAACATTTTCTTTCTTCATGCACTCAAACCAGGACTGGATGTTTCTCTGAAAGGCATGGGCTAAGGGGACACAAGTTATGCTTTGATCAAATAAATTGCTGGGTTCCTTACAGCTGTAGCAGGGAGAAATCCGATGGTTTGTGATATATGACTGATGAGAGTAGATGAACTAACATTCTCCCCCCCAGGGCCAAACTTTATTAATTGATTTATCAGTGCCTTATGCTGCCATCCATTGCTGGGATATCTAAGCACTTTCATATTAAATCAATAGCAAAATCCTTAATGGACTTCAAGGAGCTTCTGAAACGTCTACTTTCAGGAGTAAATTAGGTGAGGATTTTTGAAGAGATCAGAAGGTCTGTATTTATCCTCCTTGTTAAAGACTGTGTATTACTGGATTTCCTTTGTGCTTATGGAGTATTCTGAAGCAGTGAGCCAGTGATTTCAGTCAGGCACAATACTGCTAAATGGTTCTGTTTAAGAAACTCAGTTCAGTTTGTCTCTTCTAATGCCTGCCAAGGTGCCAGTGGGTATCATGACAAAACTATCTTAATTTTCCAGTGTTGTTTAGGGTAATGGACACTTGCTTTACTGGCACACACACAAAAACCCCTGCATCCTCAGAAAGTCATAATTTAGATGAAAATGAAGAGTGCTGGCACATAAAAGGCACCATATAACATACTCCTTAAAAATTACACCTTTTCAGAGACACAATAGAGAAAACAAGCATTTTCACATCTAACAGTTAAAAAGTTACGGCATAGGATGTGGTGTTCTCAAAGTAAGTGTATTTTGCAAAAAGGTATTAATTGCAACTTGGACTCTAAAATTTATAAAAATACTTAAGTTTATTTTGTACAAATATATAAAAATTCCCAATGTATTATCTGACAAATGTACACTAATAATTTAGAGACTGCTTGAAAAATACAGAAATTTTGCTAGCTGCTTCATTTTTCTTACAATAGGAAGCTGTTAATGCTTTATTCTTCAAGTTAAATCAATTTTCATTAATTACGCCCTATCCTTCTGGGCAAAGAAAAATCAAAGTAGGCAAAATAGGATTACTGCAAAAATAAGGTATTGATCTAGTTTTTAAGCAGTATCCTACCATCACTAATTTTTGCTCAGTTTATTCATTATTTTATGGACCAGTGAAGAAGGTACTTCTCAAAGTCCTGTGTGTTTCAAGAGGCTATTTGCAGCTGTAAAATTTTCAGCCAGAAAAAATTTATATACTGTGCATTCGGCAATCCCTCTAAAACTTTGTTTGGGCCTTTTGAAGTCATAAATCAATTTTCTCTTCTTGTACCTTCACAGAAAGAGGAGTTGATTGAAGATTGCTTCTTCCTGTGAGGTTGTCCAGCACCTACAGGAACAGGGCAGAGACCAAGCCCTTCTCTGACACCAGGTGCCCTGGCAGCCAGGTGCTCACGCTGTTCTCAGGAGCCCTGCTGAGCCTGTCTGCCTCAGGCAAGCAGAACGCCTCAGATCACCTCCTTTCAATTGTAATGGCTTCAATAGCCAAGCTTTCTTCCTGAAAGCACGCCTCTGGTAAAAAGCCTTTATCTCCAAAGAAAAATAAAGACGATTAAAATTTTGTAGCAGCCTATACAAAGCTGAAAGGGAAACTAAATTTATTCCCCCAGTTACAACCAAGAAAAACACAGCACTGCTTACGAACTACACTGGGACAAGAATACACTTAGATGCCCAGACACGGTGCTCAGGCAGCAGCTCTGTGTAGAAAAGCAGCATGCCTACTCCAAGGAACCCTTCTGGCTTGAACTAGTACAGTTACCTTATTTCAGCAAACAGTTCTGAAAGCACAGACCTGGTGGCAGAAGACATACAACCACCAGTGAGATCCAGGAAGATCAGAAAGGCAGAGTGACACCAAGCCCTGGAGAAGACAGGCACCGTAGACTACCCCCACAGGAGGGGTAGTGAAGAAAGGAGACAAACCAGGAACAAGCAGAAAGGGTAAGAGGCAGTAAACCCCTAATACATCAATTTTACCCACAAGACTGGTGAATAACATCAAATCAAAAGACAAACATATATAATACAGTTTGGGTAGCAAAACTGGGTGTTTTTATCTCTTGGGCTTAGATCTGCAATCCAAATTCACCTTGAATAATACTATCCATGACATAAAAATGTAAAACAAAATAATAAAGTAACACATAGCAAAATATTTTGAAATTAAAGAAACAGCAATACCAGTGACTAGCCAGAACTGCATTGAATACTTGACAGAAGTTTCATGTAATCCAACAGATGAGCAGTGTTTCCTAGACACGAGCTGCTTAATGAGACATAGTAGGTCAGCATTATAAGGCTAAAACATCAGCTTTAATTAAATTTGATTTCCTATTCTTAAATCAAGAGTTAAAACTGATTATATTGCATTAATTTTCTTGGAAGCAAAAAAAACATGTCCTAAATACTCATTAATTCAACCACCAAGATTTGCAGTTTAGGATAACTTCTACATCTACTTTTGTATTCCAAAGCTATTCTTATATTACAGACTGATTTAATGTGAATTACTATAGTAAAATGTGTACAGAAATGAGTGGCAGAACATTAACATTCATAAGACACAGAAGAAAAAATGGACCTGTTGTACCCAGATTATAATTCTGAAAATGAGGGCATGATATTAAATGACCCAAAGGAAGAACAGGAGGGAAAGTGACCTCCCAGAATATGAAGGTAATAGAAAATGCTAATAAATTGCTCATCTCAGTTTAATAATTTAATACAAGCTGCATAAAATAGAAAGGCCACTTAGGAAGGCACAAAAAGCATTTTTAGCTATCAGTGTTCAATGCTAGTAATGAGAAAATTAAAGACAGCACAATCTAGCAGCACTTCTCCAAGCAGTGAGAAAGCCACAGGCAAGCCCCAAGTCTGCACTCCATGGCCTTAGAGAGATCTCAAGTGCAGAAACAATCCCTAGCAAACAAATTTCACACTCTCTTTACTCCCCTTGCAAGATTCTGCTTGATTTAACGCGAACATTTATTAAAGCAAATTCCCAAATTTTTGCTTTGCTCTAAGGAGACAAATCAACAAACAATCTGTGGAAAAGAGGGAAGGGGAATTTGAG
The DNA here is from genome assembly GCA_013400435.1 of Pycnonotus jocosus. Taxonomy (NCBI): domain Eukaryota; kingdom Metazoa; phylum Chordata; class Aves; order Passeriformes; family Pycnonotidae; genus Pycnonotus; species Pycnonotus jocosus. The sequence goes on along the minus strand of VWYP01008539.1, from coordinate 482,226 downwards.
TGAGAAAATTAGTTCAACTACCTTGAAAAGCAGTCATAACATTTACAGCCTATAGGATTAGATTATATGCTTACAGGCTTCTAACACACTTTCAGAATAGAACATACCTGCATTTTATAAGTCTGGCACTCTTGAAACAGCAACAAACTGTATCAGACTTGAGAAGTCCTGCTTTGTAGACCTGTTTTGGTAACAGCACAAGGAAACTGTCCTGATGCCTAATCTATCAGTATGGCCCATGACCCATGTTCCTAAATGAGGGTGCTAATGTGCTAATCTCTCTGGCTTTGACCCAGACTCTGAAATTGGGTTTAGTTGTTGGTTTTTAAGGGTCACATAGAATTCAAAGACAGCAGGCCAGGAACCAAAAAGGAGATGCAAATAACTGCATCGTTTCCCTTCCCCTTTTAGCATGACCATTAAGAAACAAGTAAAACCAGTACAACACAGCAGCAAGGGGAGCAGTTATTCCTAGTTTCAAGGAGTTTAGATAGGGTGATGCTAAGTATCTACAGTGACAAGTTACAGTTCTTTTCCTTGAAATTCACAGAAAACAAGGAATCAGCCTTTTAAGAATTATCTGCCCATCCTTCCACATAAGGGTCTGACACAGGGAAAAGTCACCTACAGGAACACAATAATTTGACAAATGAAGGACACTAATCGTTACATCTACCAAATCAGAAATTAGACTCAAGGAGAGAGAACTATTTCAAAATCGTTAACTGTATCTCAGAAATCTGCAGTTATCTAGCTCCTGTTGTGAAAAATTGTGCAGTCCTTGTTATCTACTGTATTCCTATGGATTAGATGGAAACTAAAACAAGGAAATTTAAAAGATGGACACCTTAGAGCAGCATTCCAAAGGCATGGCCCCGATACATAAAGGGGTAAGAGAGCTGGAGAGGACTTTTTACAAAGGCATTAGTGACAGGATAAGGGAATGGCTTTAAACTGGGAGAGGGAAGGTTTAGATCAGGTATCAGGGAAAGAATTCTTAACTGTGAAGATGGTGAGATACTGGAACAGGTTGTCCAGAGCAGTTGTAGATACCCCATCCATGGAAATGTTCAAGGCCAGGTTGGACGGGGCTTTGAACAACCTGGTCTAGTGGAAGGTGTCCCTGCCCAGGAGAAGAAGCTGGAACTCGATGAACTTTAAGGTCTCTTCCAACCCAAACCATTCTGTGATCTGTAAGTGGAAATAGGACTGGGTCCCTGGTTTGTGCAACTAAGGTGGCACCCAGATATAGGAGAAGCATTTAAAATCCAGATTTAGCAAGAACTGATGGTCATTGCTTTGATTAAAGAAACTTGCAGTCATATGGATCAAGTAGGCAGGAACCAGCCATGCATCTACTATAAGAGAACAGATATTCTGGGAAGAAACTACCAGATGATCACTCAAGGAACATGATTTTTCTAATGGCTGCAAACCTCCTCCTACCCGAACACCATCAAATAGCAGTCTGAAGGAAAAGAAAAAACAAAACCCAACCACAGCAGGAATACAGGTCCTCCTTTAATTACAGGTTTCTGCAAAGAAATCTGTAATAATACCTCCTGCAATTTTTATAAGCATTTAAATGAAAGAAAAGCTTAGTGATTATCTTTTAAAAGCAGTGCAGGGGAAAGGCAGAAGGGAGCATAAAGAAGCCCTGCAGAAATTTGCAAGCAAATATACAGGAAGAAGCACATCCATAAGTTTAAATGAGGACTCTCTCAAGAATTGATTGCAGCTGTGCATAAAGCAACCACAAAACTGAAGACACACAACTGAACTTTAACACAAGAATTTCCAATTACTCAATATTCCTTCAGGAAACTTAAAATTTAAATAGGTCCATGAAGGCTTGAAAAGGCATAGGAGACCAACATATCTTAAATTTCATGACAGCTTTGCAGGATAAGCTGTTCTTATATAGATCCACTAAATGGTTACAAGAGAGAGATTTTGAGAACTACTTTAAAATGAGATTTCCTCCTCACTTCCGGAAGTGGAAAATTCACTATTACCTCTGTAAACATCTTCTGTTTTGAAACCCAGGTAATAGTTTTGAATACTCTACTAGGACTACAATGCAACTGTGAGGCAACCTGCATTTCTATAGGAAATTAGCCTGTATTACTTAAGATTTGGCAGCTGATTACACAAAACAAGTTGCAAAATGTTTTTCTGTAGCGTTAAAAAGATCAAACAACATTTTTTGTTTTCCTAAGGGAACCTAGAGTACATATACATGTGTTTAGTTATTTTTTACTTGCTGGGTTCACGCTTTGCCCATTTGGACAACTTGTGCAAATAATTTGGCTGTTATTTGTGCAAAACTCTGTTGGAATTTCAGTTATTCTTGTCAAATATACAGAGAAATGTAGCTGGACAAAACTGAACTTCCAAAAAAGAAACAGAAGATATTCAAAGTGTTTAGAAATAAAACAGAAAAATCACTTCAAAGTTCCTGTGCGTAGAAAAATGCTCAGACTGACAGCAACAACCCCATTAGATACAAGATCTTTTGCAACATCCATCGTGATGAGAAGTGCCTTCTCACTACTTTCTTCTTCTATTGTCTCTGCAACAGAAGAATCCAGTTCCTGCTAACAGAAGTCATACATTCATATCACGGTTTTCTGCAACTTATTTCAACTCACAAAATCACTGGAGCTGTTTCAAACAGCATCCATTCACAAAGTAGTGGAGTGGGCAGGAAAGCCACGATAACTATCACAATCACATTAGATATCATGAGAATGTTAAAATAGTAACCATTCAAAATTTACTAAAAAATCAGGACAAAAAGCCTATGCATTCATTTTAATTATACATGAATATTCCACTTGATCAAGTTAAAAAAAAAAATCATACTGCTGGTAAATGAATATTGTTAAACCTGATTGTTGAAAATCTTTCAATTTGAACCAGAAAACAGACTAATGAAAACTTAAGCCTTCTAAGGAGTAGAAATTCTATGTCTATACATTTGGAGACACCATTATAAACCAGGCAAAAGAAACCAGAAGTCTAGTGTTTTGCTACAGATAAGCTGAAGTTACTGCTCAGTTTCACCCCCTTTAATCTGCCACAAACACCATCACAGCCATAAATGTGAGTTAATAAGCAGCAGTAATTGTTATTTCCACTCAAAAAGAGCCCAACAGTGCATATACAGCTAATACATTACAGCTTCGGCTATACCTCTTACATGTTCTGCTTCTAAACCTTCCAAGCAGATCCAGACCATATCTTCCTCCTACCTCTAGATTGTAGCTACTTCTTTTTCCCTGCTGTGTAGATAAGAAGTATAATTTGGGAGGAGGAAAAGAAAGACAACTGGCTTCTTAATCATCCTCTTATGTAAAGTGTACAGATGGAAATGTGGAAAGCCTGAATGGTTGGAGTATGTCTCGTATGGACAGAAATCTGGTACAAATTAAGAAATACAGTGAGATTCAATCTTCCAATCAGCATTTTGCCAGAACTTCACAACTTGCCCAAATTTAGGTCAAAACCAGCGCAAGGCAACTCCATATTTTAAAATATGTTTAAAATAAGAGTAATGAAAAATATTTTTCCCCCTCTAAACCTATTTTCTTAATCATTCTAAACTTAAACCAAAAGCTTACCAAAACCAATTCAAGTGGCATTGAAGGTCACCTCAGTCTAAATTTTGGCACAAGTACAAATAACTGGGCAGACAGTTTCATAAGGCTTATACAGCCTTATTAACTGGCAGTGGCACAAGCACCACACACAAGATGTTTCAGTCCCACTAAGGGATAGCTTGCTTTTCATACTGTCTACAATGAGTGACAGAAGTTCATCCAAATAAGATAATAACATCTTCACACAGATCTCTTTACCATGAGATTGTGATCTCTTTAAAAGAGACTAATCAAGCATGAGGAAGAGAGATTTATCTTCAGTTAACCTGAATGTGTATTTCCTGATGTTCAGATTTTTCTATCAAACTTTACACTTTATAATAATTTTGTAACAAATAAATCATTAAAAATGGGATTCCTAAAGGTCTGAAATTTGTTAGTACTCACTATGTTTGTAGAAAAAGCAATGCTTCCAAAACTACACAGCAATAAGGATTCCCAAGCTAGATGTAAGCTCTACACTTGTAAGCATCTAACCTTACAAATCAGGTATTGAAATGTTTGGGAGCGCAACTGGTTTCTATCACATTATCTGGATTCCCAGTCTTTCTGGCACCTCCAAATGTTCCCTTGTAAGCCAGATCTGGGATTTTGTTTGTAGAGGTAGGTTGCTTTTCTAAATTTAAAACATAGGAATTAGAGAACTAAGAATGTATTTGAAACAGACTAATACTCTGGAGAATTACTTAATGGAAGCTACTTGCTTTTTAAAGAAGTTTTCTGAAGTGTTCATGAGTGTTGCCTGGAGGTGACCTGAGATGAGCAGTTTTCATTTATATTAAAAAAAATTAATCAAAACCTATGGCACAAGGCCATATTTTGCTATTTATAATATGCTAAGTAAACATTTCTAGACAAAGTAAGAATTTTTGTCCTACAATAAGCATCAATATTATGTCTTTTTGTTCTACTCCCCCACAAAATTTATATGGAAAGATTGCTGCTGAAGTTCACATTCCCCATTTTTTTCTTAAATGGCCCATTAGGCCTTAAGAGTATCTCGACATGTCCACAACTAAATACTAAAAATAAATTAAGAACTGAAATTTTCTACAAAGACAAACACAAAAAACAAGTAGAAAGATTTTTTAAAATACAAACACATAGTACAAGTAAAAAGGAAAGATGAAGACAAATTGGTATAAAAATCAGTATTTATGTAAAAAAATAATGCACTGCATATTGTAAAATCAGTCAGTTACAGTATTCACCTTCACAGAGATTTCTATATTTTCAGGCTTCAAAAGGTTACAAAGCAAGGAAAAGAGTCCTACATGAGAGGCAGACTGCTTCCCAGATTCCATTCCAAAAATTTATACCCTGAGCCTGCAGGGAAATTAGAAGCAGGATACAAACTCTGCTGACAGTGGAGTGTATTTGTGTACTGCTAAAGCATTTATCCAGCTCACATGGATCTGGAAGTCAGAGCCAGTCTATCTTTGACAAGGAAACAGCAACAAAAATTAAGCTTCTAAAATGGGGTTGGGATGAAGGTGCAAGTCAGTGAGTGGATCCTCCATGTTCAACACATAGGAACTTTCCTGGAATCCAAAAGCTCACTTTATGAAGACTTCATCTCACTTAGACAGGTTATCTAAGTTCATATATACTTTACAAATACATTTCATACCATGCAAGTTTAAATATTTCACTGTATCATTAGAATTCAGTCCTTTTCTTCATGGTTTTCTCTGAAAAGTTTTTAAAAGAAAAAGGTTTTATTATTTAAACAGAAATTTTTCTTTTTTCACTAAGATAATTGGAGGAAACCTAATCTTTACCTGTTGCAAATCACTATCACCCTATCAACGGTAATGCATTCATGTAGTTGAGGGTCTGCCCCAAAACTATTTTAATGCCATTTATTAAAAAAATATTTTAACAGGATATATTCTCTAAAAAACCCATCTACTACACAGTCTGATGAAGCATCAGAACTCTTACTACAGCTCTTCACTTTTAGGTACTGCATACGCTCTAACAATAATTAAGTAAAAATTCCTAGTATGGAAATACAACAGTAACAGCTTTCCACCACTGGGCTTTTTTTCTGTTTCCAAAATGCCCTATAAAGCTGCAAAACCATGAATTTTTTTAAAAGTAAAGCAATTTTTAAAAAGACAAGCAACTTCAAACTGGATTTTTACTTAAAATCCCCTCGGTTCTGCTCTACCTTTTGGTGCTAATGGTGCTACAATGTTGAAACAAATTATTTTTAATATAAAGTCTCTGTATTTACTAACAGAGAAAGCTAGTATCACATACTAGTCATTAATTTCTCAGAAAATTGTATTTATAGTGTGCAGTTTACATCTGAGATAAATGAAACAAGATTGTCAAAACAGTACTTCAACATGTAAGAGATGAACATATAAAGGCACATACAGATTGTCAATGATTACAACACATTTCTTTGACAAGAGTGTTTTCTGCACTTGTAAACAGCTTTGTTTACATAAAGGCTCGCACCTTTAAAGTGAGGTTAGTGCTGCTGACTCAGTTATTGCTACATTCACAGTTTAAGAGAATTTTAGACAATATATGAGGTACATTCCCAAACAGAGTCATCTTCATTTCTTCCTTGCTCATTTATCATTTGATAACTGGATTATGAAGACTAGAAGTACTGACCATAGAAGTCAGTAACATCCAAATCATCAGAGATGAGACAAACATTAGCACTGATTAAACTTCTAAAAACCAAAAAGTCACCTTTGCAGAAAAAAAGTTCTTGTTCTTCATTACATGAATACTTTCTTCATTTTTATGTATGCTAGTAAACTTTTTTTCTGGGCACATTAAGAGCCCATTCAAGCAGTAATAGAATTCTTGCATCTTTTGACCAGCTATGTTAATTCAGTCTCTTGATGTAAGAGTTAGGAGTCAAAAATCACCTTCCCTTTGATCTTCTGGCATACAAGTCTCTTATGCTTTTTGTTAGCTGCTTTATGAATACTTTGTATACTCTTCCACAGTATGTATGCATGGTTTTCTGTAATTCCTGTTCTAGGGGCTGCAGCAGTGAATGAACCAGGTCATCTTCAAATGAATACTGTAAAAGAGGTTAAGAAAATTTAAGGTTTATATGGAAGATTGTCATTACTCAGAGGCATTAAAGTTTTACAAAAATTATTTTCAGCACCATATTTGATGTCTATAGGTTTATTGAATGTTTTCCAGAACTCACGAATGCCTCTGAATGCAGTAATTTAAAAACACCTCTAAATTACAGAAATATACTCTCATGCTTTCAATAAACATAACAAGAAAGATTTTTTCTTTTAATGTTAAGCAAATGAACACACAGGCATGGAGTAAATTTAAAATTACCTTATCCAACTAAAAAATTACAACTCTAAAGTGATTTCTGGGTATTGTTTTTGTTGTATGGTAACTTCCTCAACTGACATATAATCTTTAAATAATACAATTCTTATCATATTATAATGAAACAGCAATACAAAAAATGGTACTGAAGTTTCATTAAATTGAATGATGGTCAAACACACTATGTTTAACATGGGCATGAAATAAAGTTGTCATTAGCTCAACACTCCAATGTTTTTTATAAACAAATGATAAGTTAACACAGCATTTTAGAGTAATATAATTTTGTTCATCTTACTGCCATTGAATCAGTAGTGGTTTACATACTTTCTCTGACATGTTCATATATGAAATGGGCTCATAAATAAAAGGAAATAATTTTTTCTTCTATTTGTGACAATGCTCAAAGGAAACAAAGAAGTAATATTTTAATGGAAATACAATCACTTTCCCTGCAATGTATTCTCAGACCCCCAAAAGTACTTTTCTTCATTTTTATATGTATATGACAACACGTAATAAAGCAACATTAAAATATACTCTTGATTTCTGTAGGTTGTACACACACAGTAGCCTGCTACATTAAAATGTGCATCAGTGCTAAGTTTTATAGCTCTTCCGTGAGTACACTGATGTAGTGATAAATAGTTTATTAGATTACTTATTTGCAGAATAAAAAGAAGTCACTGTGCTTAGTATTTTAAGGAACAGCAAAATATTAATACACTGAATTTCTGGAAAAGGTCAAAACATAGTATCAAAAAAAAAAATTCCAAATCTAGATACAATTAGGTATTAAAGTGCTGTAGTAAATACATAACAAACTTTGGGAAGAAGGAGTATTTCCTGCACTTTAAAATCTCCAGAAGAATGAAGCATCTGGTGATGGCTTGTTCAGCCTGGAGAAAAAGATTGTCTCTCTCTACTCTACTGGTGTGGCCTCACCTTGTGTAAGCAGTGTGTGCAATAAAAGAAGGATATAACGGTATTAGTGTCCAAAGGAGGACTACAAAGATGGTGAAGGGTCTTGTGGGGAAGCCTCACTGCAGTTACAACTTCCTGGTGAAAGGAAGAGGAGGAGCAGGCACTGATCTCTGCTCTGTGGTGACCAGAGCCAGCACCAGAGGGAATGGCCTGAAGCTGCATCTGGGAAGGTTTAGGCTGGGTATCAGGAAAAGCTTCTTCACCCAGAGGCTGGTTGGACACTGGAACAGGCTCTCCAGGGAACTGGTCACAGCATGAAGCCTGGCACAGTGCAAGAAGTGTTTGGACAATGTTCTCAGGCACCATGGTGTGACTCTCAGGGACAGTCCTGTGCAGGGCCAGGTATTTGGATTTCAATGGTCCTTGTCATCCCCTTCCTATTCACATATTCTAAGATGTCTAAATGCTCATGGAAACAGTTTACCGGGTGACTTCTTAAATAAATGAGAATAAAGCCTTTAAAATAAACACTGACAACTACAGATATTGTCTTAGAATCCTAACCTAGATATAGTCTACAGTGTGTTTCAAAAGATGCTCATCAAAGCAAAAATATACTGGAACTCCATCTAAACAACAAAAGAGAAAAAGTAGTAAAACAGTTAACATTACTCAAAAGAGAAAAAAATTACTTTTTTGCAATCAAAAGATGAATATCAAGGTACCTACCACTACAGATAAATATACATGAAATAATAACAAGTACAGTGCAAAAATCACTTACATTTTTTATCGCTTCATAGACGGCCCTAAAAGTTGGTTGTTTATCATCATGGTAAACACCTCTATTTCCATGAAGAATAAATATACCTTCTTCTTCAGCTGTCTTACAATTACTTCCGTAGATGCAGTGGTCAGGGCGGTAATTCCATTGGCAAGGAAAGACATAAAGACTTTCTGCATGGAAAAATGAGAGCTCTGGGTTAAGTATCAAAATTGTTTCAGGAAATAAACCAATCTTTATTTCTTTAGGACAGCTGTATAAATTTCTGTACAGTTGTTTGGAAATCTAACACTTAATTACACTCTAGCAAGCTCCAGCACTGTCTCTCAAATGCTTTCAGAGAAGTAAAGAAGTGAATAGTCCTTGAATGCCTTCATCCAAAAGCCTGCTATTAGAATATTTTCCTGGATTTTTTTTCCCTCAACTTTTTTTTTTCCCATGGAAAAGATAACTTCACAGTGTTAGACTGAAAATCAATGTGGATTTACCTGGATTGTGAAAAAACATAATGTTCAATAGATCCTGATCACCCCATGTTATGTTCAACTTGTATTTCTTCAGTAGTGGCATCAGAATTTCTCCCCATTGTAACCGGACTGGTGTCATATCATTCTATTAAACAAAACAAAGCAAAACAACACACATTGAGGAGTTTAGATACCTATAGGGAAGGAAATGCCTTACAGAATCTCAGTAGTTTGCACTTCAAAGGTACAAATCTCAAATGTATAGGTAACTTCTTCCTTTTAAACCAACAAGCCTATCTAAGGAAACTAGTTATGGACATTTCCGATATGCTTTATTTTTCAATGATCAACTTACCAAAAATTTCCCTCTAACGTCTTAAACCAAGAATTCTAAGAATAGCAAGGGATTTTTTATACAGCAGTAGGATCTAACACCAAAACTTTGTTTAAGTCATGCAGCAAGTAGATGAGGAGTATTTAAATATCCCCACGTCATGCAATTTCTCTCTATCACAGAGTTATAATATACACAGGTTCTAACATTAACTGCAAAAATCTGAACCAGTTTAATATTAAATTAATTCTTAAGTAGTTCCAAACACATCCAGATAAAAAATACTGGCTACAAAGCAGTGTATAGAAATCTTTCAAAGGTATTTTTTTTAGTTACTGAACTTGAATTTCCACATCAACAGGACAACTTTTCACTAGCGAAAGTGAGTAAGAACCAAAACAACAGCTGTTACCAAATTTCCAAATTCTTGATTTAGCAGAATTACTTCAAAAGAAAAGGAGTTCTTTTAAGGTTCTGGTTGAGGAGCAGCTCAACCAGATTCAAGTAAATTGGCCTACACTGAATTCCATGTTAACAAAAGCATTCAAATCTGCAGTTTAAATGGTTACATATTCTAAAACTAATCTCTTATCTTTACACCTTATTTAAGCTCAACTAGAAGAGAAAAGGAACAAGGCTGCTCACTTTGTATCCTGCACTTTCATTTCAAGAGTGTGGATAAATCCCATAGAGAGAAAATTCCTGAACAAGTACAAGCATTGTACCGTGCTTCTTTTTAAGCAAGTTGCAAAAAAAATTATATTAGAACTCCAGTGTAGTTTAGGATTTGCATACAGGAATATCATGCTAAGAGACAGATTACCAGGAGCAAAATACTCAGTTTGAGATTTACGGTATCAAAGACTTCTTTCTCTGAGCTTTACACTGACAAAGTAGAAAGTGTACAAAACTGCAGTTCAGTTTTCACTCTTCCCTCAAATCCTTTCAGCCATCAAATATGAAGGACTTTCAGAACTGAAGACTAAACTAAGAAATACTACAAGATTTCAGACAAGAATTAATTTAAAAAAAAAGATCTATACCTTATATTATGCAAGAAGCTGAACAGAATATTACAGTCCCTTCTCTCTGAAAAAAAATTATTATTATGATTGCCTGCAAGTACTTGATGAGTGCAGGCATAAGAAATGCACAAGAAAATTCTTTGCTAGTAAGAATTATCATTAGATTCAATGCAAAGTGATTAAATGAAATAAAACACAGGCTTTAACACTAAGCTAAAACTTTTTACTAAAAAAGCAAATAAATAAGACTGAATCACAGTCAGTAAAGATTATTCCCTCACCTGAAATTTTCAATTCACAGAATATTGACCTATGGCTTAAGTTGAGACAAAATGCTAAGAATTAAAAACAGAATTAAATTAGCTCACTCATACCAGGCAAATCCTGGTAAGGGAATATACAGCAGCAAACTCAGGTTTAGAGCAACACACAGAAATGGAAGTTTAAATTGTTAAAGTCATTATTTAATAGAAATTTCTTTTCACTTGCAGAGTTTTAATAGCAGAGAAATCCAGAGGATGTCCCAAGAAGATGCAAAGCAGGTAAGAACATGCATCACACAGCCAGATGTCTAGAAGCAATACTACTTGACAAATAGTGCTGTCAGATTTAAGAACTGGAAATTGTAATATCTCCATAATCTTTGCATAAACAGAAAAGAGCTATATATTAATGAAACAGCAGTGATATATAATGACACCAGCGTAGAAGCAAGAGAAACTACTTGAATAATTACTTGTTTTCCTTCTTTAAAATATTCCATTGTAACTTGCAGTGATGTGAAGCAGTCTGAGAAGTAGTATGCTGACAGAACTGCTTTTTGGAAGTTACTCAAGTAAAAAAAAAAACTCAAATTAAAAAACGCTACAGTATTTTTTAAATTTCCAAAATATAAGCCTTCTCTCGGTATTCCACAACACACAAAGAATGTTAGCAATCTGAGAAAAAAAACAAATGATAGTAGGCATTTCTGTGATGATGTCAAACTGATAAAGACAGGTTCTTAAGAACTCTCAAAACTCTCATTTACTTGAGTAGAAGAAACTGTGTAAGAACAAAATATATGAGGGAACATCAAAGTATCTTCTGGCATTTTGGGCTGTTTTGTTGTTTGTTTAACTTGGTCATTACTCATTTCTGTACCAGAAAACTTCTGCCTGGCCAAGGCTGAAGTCAGACTTTAAAAAGCTGTCACATTTAGCCTTTACTTTTTTTTAAATTCTAGTAAGAAAATGTAAAGCTGAGGAAAAATTTTCACATCACACTGCAATATCCACACAAACTGCAGCTGTGTCCCACAAACAGCTGGCCAATTGAAATTTCCTTAATACCAAAAGAGAGCCAGCCCCCTTCCTTCTGGTTACGTGATTCTATCCTGGTCTGGCACTAACAGTATGGTGCTAACACTTTCTGCATGTTTATGTAACCTGATGTACTTCAACAATCCAACAGAAGGATTTCTTCTTTCTACTGTTAGCAAATTGAATTGAATCACAGAAAGGACCAAACACCAAAGGCTATGACAAAGTAAATACGAAAAGTAGGGAAAAGCAGTTGGTAAGAGACAGGAACCTCCCTTTTAGGAGCAACTTGGTTTTGTGCAGGCTCACCGTATTTCTTGAAACTACAGCCCTAAGCAACAATGAATGGTAAAAAACGGTTGTAGTGGTTTAGGTCACAGAAGTTCTCTGAACTTTCTTGGTTTTTTTTTCTAAAGCATACCTACAAACCTCTACTTTGCACATTCTATCTGAAGTTAATTTATTTGGGGCTTGTTTGATTTTCTAAGAGTTTGTTCCCTTCCTTGACAGCCTGCATCTCAGGCATCACAACTAACCTTCTTAATAAACGTCACAGAAGTCATTCCTCTCTATTCACATTGCCTCAATGGTTTTTTTGTTAAAAAGCACCGTACCTGTAGCATTTGCTATATCTCCACCAGTTAAAAAAAAAAAAATTACATCTCTATGTATACAAATACAAAGAAAGTCACCTACTATTACCTTTTCCATATCCTAAACAGTCTTTTATGGGAATGCTTTACATTCCCATTTTCAAACTGCTGCTAAGCAGAGACAACATGTAGGCACTAACCATCAGAAACTTCATTATGAATTGTAGACTCACGCAGTTATGCAGTACAATGACCACACTATATTCAGTAACACATCTGTGCATGCACATGTATCTTGTGCATACAAGCATACACATGTGTGCATTTAGTGCAGGTATTTGTGCTGTACATAGACACAGAGACTCACAACACACAAGAGAAATCAGATAGGACCAGTAGGAACAACATCCATTAGGCACCACTGTCAGCCAAGGAGCTTGTCTGAAATGGCCTGGCTTGACAGTCCTGAGAAGACTGAGACTCAAAGAGGTAAGTAGATAAAAGATTACTTAATCCTGGAGCAGTACATGGAACTACAGGTTATTGCTACCCAGATGAACATTGTAGCCATTGGCTAAAGTCTCTGGTTCTACTTTTTATTTATCCATCTTCTGAATCCTCCTGACTCTTAAAAATCAATGTGACAACAGAAGAAAGATGCTTAAAGGCCTCAAGCAGCTCAGCTTGCATTCTGGGCTACAACAGACAAAGAACCCACAGTTTTAAATCCATAGCACTGGAGGAGTATCTTGATCCACAATTTCACTTCAGAAAAATGCTCTAGCACTACAGCATCATGCAAAAAGGTCTACAGGCATCTTTAAAAAGATACAAAAATTCCCAGATCTTATATACTCCTTGAAGAATTTGTTGAGCCTCCTGAAAGAGTAGAAACAAATTCACACCCTCCCATAACACAAAGAAGCATTTTCTAGCTCTACTGTATTTCACTGGAATAGTTAATGGAACACAACATGGAACTGTTACCTGTAAGGCCAAAAAGCATCTGCAATGTCAGATATATATAAGTATATATATACACCTAAATTTGAAGATAACACTAGTTTTAGGTGTTAAGGAGAAAGGACTTCATGTTGTCCTCTAGAAAACTACAGTTCATTTTACTGACAATTTTAGTATCCTAAATAATCTATATGCTTTTGAAAATTTGAACTCCAATTTTACCAAAAATGAACCAATTAATTTACCAATGAATTGATAACCTAAGTTGTACTGAGAAGCCAAATCACAATTCTGGCACAGTATGAATAAAAGACCAACTTATCTTACTTTTTACCACACTAAAAATAAATCACTATACAGAAATGCACGGTCAGAGCCTAAGATATATGCAGCTTTCAATCCCATGTTTTCCTCTTTATACTTTTCCGTATTTTCATTTCTCCATCTGCTATAATCAGTAAAACAAACAAACAAAGTAGACCATGCAAGATTTCACTGATTTTATATATATATATATATAATGATGATAAAGAAGTTTTTTTTTTGAGAAACTGCAGCTATATATGACAGCTACTACAACTTTCTACTTTTAACCACAACTGAGATAATCCATTCTCCACTTCTCTTAAATTCTCTGAATTTCCTTCAAGAAAAATACATAGCAAGAATGCTAGGACAAAAGCTGCTTATTCCACTGGAAATGGGGGACAATTAATGTCTACTGCAAGTTTATATTGCTCCTCTTATGGATGCACCTTCCAGAATTTTTTGACTGCATGACTATTTTTCCCTAATCAAACTCCTCTTAAACAGAGATGTACTTTCCCCCAAGCATGATTACATAGCACTGCTTTTGTACTTGTGTTTCAAGTACATAAGAAAAAACTTCAAGTCTGAGAAGCAATGACCATTTCTACTGCTGTGTGCATTTCTTCCATGCATGTAGTTGTAGCTACTTTCATGACAAGCTTCTTTGTCTACAAAAACTGGGACTTCAAAGCAAATACAAAGATACTTAGGGTGATAATCACCTGGCTACAATATAAAAGATCAAAATTTGGAAATCTTAGTTTTCAACAACTTACTAAATGTTTTAGCACCACCTCCTGGTCATACAACTACACACATTTTACAAGTTTATAATAATTATTTTTCTGGGACACCTGTAGTGAAGAAATAATGTGGCCATATCTACTGGTAAATGTAATTTACAGCAAATTGTATCAAGTCAAAGGATCTCTCAGAACTAAGAAAGATTAAATCAACCAGCACGTGTGAAATTCAAGAAGTCCAAGTCTCACAGTGAATGACATTTTAAAAATAGATACTATTTAAACAGTGTACTTCGAGAGCATTATTACAATTACAGAAAAAACATTTTGAAAAATATATATTAATATGAAACAAATAGAATTAAAAGATGGAAATCCACTGAAAATGCAATCGAGGCAACACACATACCTTGAAATATTTTCTTCTGATACGTGTCATATTCATTAGCATGACTCCAGAATTAATTCCAGTTAGTCCATAATAGGGATGTCTAGCAAAACGATTATACCACCCAATCCGAGGCTCTTCATGTTCTGGTGCCATTGCAGCAATTTGTGTGGAGTTGAACTTTCCCAGAAAAGACCAAATATCATCAACAGGCCTCAAAAACAAGATGTCAGTATCAACATAGAGTAGTGAATCCACATTTTTGAGGATTAACTGTGAGGAAAAGAAATTTAAAATCAGAATTTAAGTTTTATTGAACTTCTCTTCATAAAACACAAGATAAGTTTAACAAATTTTTGTCATATGCAAATAAATTCACTTTACACTGACAGTTCGCAGTCAATAAATTTGTCATCATTCCTTTTTCTCACATTTTAAAGAATTTTTGTAGAGGGAAATATAGAATAGCAATGCAAAGGCACTCATTCTACATTCTTTATGTCAGGGCTTCTTAGGAGTAGGTGGAGGGCAGGTGTAACACTAGTCTAACAGGAGCTCCTCTCTTGCTCCTGCTCCCTCACTTTCCCATGCTGCTAATCAAACCAGTTTTTACAGCTCGTCTTTGGGAGATTGCTCCCACTGGTGTAATTCACCAAGCCTGAAGTAGGTTTTCTGAAGTGTTTTAGATGAGCATATGCACAAAACACTAGCAACAATAGCCCATTTCTTTATTCTTTTTCTCTAACACTTTTCAGACTCATGCATGCAGGAGAACTTCCAACTGAATGAGGAGATGAGGTGAGATAAATCCATTTTACCATTGAGATGATGACATGACCTATACCTCTTTCTGAGGATACTGTGCATCAAGTGAGAAAAGGACTTTATTCCACAGGGTACTAGTGCCATAGAACAATGTTAAATTCAGAGGGGGTTTTTGGATGTCACAAAAGTAACTTTAAAGAGGAGTAGTAGCTCTTAATTTAAAACCAAACAGAAATCAGATTAACAAGGAGAGTTTGATGCTTCATAAACAGCCTTCTGGATTGTCTTATTACAAAGTAACTTACTGGCAAAAATAGTCTTTGTGAAGCACATGGTTTAAACAATTTCTTCCATTCTGTTGCACTCTCAGATGGAAATGTTATTGGATATAACGTGTAATTAACTTTTCCTTCATAGGGGAATTCATCAAGCTATATGAAAATAAGAAATCACAAAAATTACTTCAATTCTATTTTAAAAAAAATCAATTCTCCATTCAAACTGATACTTGAACACAAGTGCAATGCCTCTTTTCCATAACAGAAATCCAAGAATGTCAGCTAATGAAAAGACTTGAACAGAAAGTGGCACCTGCAGGCCATTATGAAGAAAACATATCAGATGACATGCAAAAGGAAAAGGAAGCAAAATACATCAGTATTTTAAAAAGTAAATATATTAATTAGAACTCTTCCTCTTCTAATCAGTTACTACAGAACAAATAACAACAAAATATTTCCAAATTTAATCTTACTCCATTTTTGCCACAGCTAATGCTTACATAACAGTTTATATAAATTAGCATGTTTAACATACTAGTGTCACAGTTAATATGACATTTTAAGCACAAAAATAGTAAAACTCTCTACAGTTACAGCCCTGTCAGCTTCTAAATCTGCTACTCCAGTCATAATGTGATTTTCATTAGCTGAAATGTACTAAAATTAGACTTAACTGTATCTAACGTATTCAAAAACTGGTGTTTCACTTTATCTAAACAATATAAGACTGACTCATGCTGTAAGCACAGGGACAAAAAAAGGACAGATCTCTAATTGTTTCTTGTAAAGCCAACTCTAAATAAGTTCATACAAGGTAATTGGTTTGTGTTTAGAACACCAAATTTGTATTTAACAGATTCAGGATGACAAATCAGAAAGTTTTGGTCTGTCCCTAGGAGAAACTCTGGTATCAGCAGCTGGCATTCTTCCACAGGAAAAAATTTCAAAGATCCCCATCCAACACTACGAATGCCTTATTACCTTATTTTTAGACTCCTGCATTTCTGCCACTCTATCAAACAAGTAGAAGAATTGCTATGTATTACTCAAATTGTGCTACAAATTGATTGAATGCATTTTGAATACTTACTATGTCTTTGAAACTCTCATGCAACTGGTCCTCAGCAAAAATATGAAAATGGAGAGGTTTGATGCTGAAAATAATGGCTGATCTCAACATAGTAACAGTCTCCTCCAGTCTTTCACCACAGGCCACCACTGCTAGATGCATTTTCTCAGAAGGATGTGTTGTCATATAATCATATCTGATACAAAAATATTTTTTCATTTGACATTATTTCTAGCACAAGCTTAAAGAAAAACTCTACTATTTGCAGCAAGTAATTAACAAAACACCCTTTATCATACTTAAACCAGCAAAGTATAACTCAACAGAACATGCAAACTACAGCATTACACTTCATATGCCTGCTTACATTTAATCTGAACCATTCTCATAATCACTCCCACCATCTCAGCCTACAAGTGAATAAAAGGTCTAGAAAATCTATACACAAACATTTATTCTTTACAATCTTACTATTCTTTACTAGGAAGGAAATGCATCAAAATAGCTATGCTAGAAGAAAGACTACATGAAGTGACAACAAAATGTCAAAGGCTGACAGCACATTAAGTCTATACATGAGGTTTTTGCCCTTTCCCTGGACTAAATACAGACATAGAAAAAAATTACAAATACAGCAGAGATGAACTCAACAACAAATGTGAGATAACCCCTACTTTCAAGAAGTTCTGTTGAGAACATTTTTTACTGATTCAGGTTTTATCCATCTGCTGCTCCAGTAAGTCCTTTTTTGTCAAACACACCCTTCAGCACTTTGCCCAAGCACTGACAAAACACAGCAAGTTTTCCCCTGTCCTTCTGTCTTGCAGGAGTACAATGTGGGCTGGATGAGGGGGAAAATTAGTATCTCAGATGGCCTTGTTGGATGCCCTGGTGCTCCCAGGTTGTGGAAAATCCCTAAGGTACACTGACCACACCACCATGGCCTTGAGGTTGAATCACTGCAAGGAGTGGGGACTGGGAAATCCTTTACTTCTGAAGATGTGCCTAGAACATATTATAACAGGGCACATTTAAAAGTTATTTCACTGTTTTTACATAATAGACTTAAATTGTCATCAGGTAAATACCATTAGCTTCGTGGCAAACACAGTGGGTATACTAAACATCTCCTGGATTTCACAGATTTAATCAGGAAAGCTTTGAAAGCGTTTAAACATACATCAAGTCAAAGCCCATCTGCAAAAAACATTATGCACTTGAGCTGTTTGCATAGACTAGAGGAGGAGGAGACTAATAGAACCAAAAGTATCTGAAGGTTTAAATTACACGTTTAATGCCAAATTATGCAGATAAAACCAATTCTGAAGTTAGAAAAAGCTTTACCAAACTAAGAGCAGTAGAGAAATGCTTGACAAATACCCAGCCTTAGAAATTTGTTGAAGAGATGCTTTAAAACAGAAATAACCTGATGTGATTCTTAGCACATAATCTCCACCTTATTTATGCAACCATGTAAATACATACAAGTTTTCCTTTAAATTTGCAATAGATAACATGCACAGAAGAGCTACACACATTATTTTCACATCCACAAGGCAAAATATAAGCAGTTATCACTGTAAAACTGCTGAATTTTAGTGCCATAAATAATTGCTGCATTTAAAAAACATTCCGAGTTTTGAAATAACTTTATGCCCTGGAACTGAAAAATTCCTTTTTTTTTTTTTTTTTTAAATCTTAAATCCAGGGATTTAAGATTAATAAAATTTCAATTAGATTATGCAGCCAGTCTTAAGTCAAGATTCAGGTCATTATTAAAAATCACATGGATGAAAGATCTCATAGGTCAGATTTAGATCCAAAATAGGGCACCTAAAAGAAGATGCTGACCTCAACTGTGTTCAAAGTCACATTGAAGCCAATAGAGATCTAGTAAGCAGGTTATGGAGTATAGAGAGTAATTAATCTTATTTCACAGTAAACACCTAGGGCTTGAATAGGTTTTTAACACAGGTATAGTGCCATTTAATAAGTTCTAGAATATCCCACCTGATCTCCAGATGCCAAAAAGACTGAGTATCTCAAAGGTCATTTTGTGTCTCCTAGTCCTAAAAAGATGTCTAGGACATCCAAGTGCTTTCTGATTAACACTAATCATTTATGTCTCAGCAACTAAATGGCTGGTCACCATGGATCTATGTCCTTTCAATTTTAGTGACTGTTTAAGACCTACCTGACATAGACACCAATATGCAGACATCTATATTCGTATGATTTAATCTGCAAATTGAAACCTTTTATAAATCCTTTTATAAATCTTGAAGCAAAATCTAAAAATTAGTTCAGGTTAACACAAATACTCGAAAAAAAAATCTTGAAATATAATCAAGACATGCCATTCAGACCTTTATACATAAGCAAATTTAAACATTACACCATGTAGTAAGTAGTAATGTAAAAAACACAATGCAAGCTGAATATGATGAGGGTAGTTGAAACCCAAAAATAAGTACACTGCCACAGTGTGAACAAGCTGCAAGCAGCAGATTAGCCTCATCACTAATCCACTGAAAAGGGAATTACAATAATTAAGCCCTGAAGTCATGAGAGCCTACAGTGATATTACAAGGTCATGTGATAAATAAGGGCAAAATCTACACAAATTGCATAGCTGAAAACTAAGCTCCTGAACTACATGTAACACACAGCTTTCCATGAATAAAGTATGACAAAAATTAAGATAAAGAAACTCTAAAATGCCCTAAGATTCAAAGACTGTATTTTATTATTTCTACATCTAGAGACCTCTGTGAATAAAAGATCCTTTCAAGCCACACAACATAAAACTGACTGATCTTGTTATAACATTTTTACAGTCACTTTGCTCATACAACCTCTTCTGTAACTTTCATACTTACTGAGTTAATTTTTTTTTTAATCTGTGCTTAAAAAATTTTTCTTTAAATGTGAAGAAAAAGTATTTAGAAAGAGCTAACAAAAACTGAATTTCAGCTCATACCAAATGGGAAACAGCTGGACTCAGATCCATAAATTCACAACATGAAGCTGTATCCCTGAAGCAGATGGAGCAATATGTCTCATATGAGAATGAGATATATTAGACGTATTAAGGCAGAAGTCAGGAGACTCCAGAATTGTGGTCCCTACTCCAGACTCCATAAAAAGACACCTTTTAGTGATTATAAGCTGCATTTGACTTCCCTGCATACAGACCACTGGGAACCACAGTCTCCTTTCCAGCAACCAGGCCTCAGTGCCACTCCTCTCCCTTTCATATACACCTCTGTCCACTCTCAGAGAGAAGTCCTATCCCCATCTTCAAGTAGGAACATTAGTTACTGACAACCCTCAGCTGCCAGCATCTTTCACTGCTTTTTCCTCTTCCTGATGCAAGAGGCAACATGAAGTGCAAATTGTTCAACAGAGCTCATCAGCTTGAGCTCTGCAGTCTCACCTTCAATGTGAATGTGTTCCACCCACAGAGCCAATTATGTTTTTCATTACTTGTTTCACTCCCTTCTTCAATATTATGCCTATATGGCTTCAGTTTTTCCACTAATTTCTTCCCAAATTTTCTGCCTTCAACTGTTCCCTTCTTCTCCCACCTCTGTAACCCTTCTCCCCATCTTTCTTCCACTGCAGTTAGGCACACAGCTACCTCACCAGAAGCCAGGAAAAGGAGAACCATGTTCATTTAGATAACTGGTCTGGTATCTGTTATGACCAAGTGACACAAGAACTTTTGGCAAAACACTTTTTTTAGCAGTTCAATTGCTGTGTGGCAATGAGCAAAATAAAATTTATTCTACAAGAATTGTAACTTGTCTGAACCTGAGCAGGTTTGGTATCAGGTATCACAGCTCTGGTATGAACCTTTTACTGAAACTCAAATACAGATCCTGAAAGGGTTAAGATGCTTTCAAAAGTGAGGAGGTATTTTCAAAAAACTTGTTGAGAGGTAGAAAAACACAAATGTAGATTTTTATATGCACACTTCTAATTCCTAATAGCTTTATCTTTTGGTGTGGGAGAATCTAAAAGCTAGAAAAAAGCAACAATAGGGTGAAATACAAACCAAAACAAATTTTAGTAAAGGTGTTGGATAGACTAACAAGGAAAACGTGACAGACCAAATTTCTAAAAAAAAATCTTAAATAATGTGGGAGTCCTAGCTCCTGCAAGGAAAGAAAAACCTCTGGTAATTACAATGGAAGAGAAAGCAGGCACCTGTAACCCAGTAAAAGGTACTGAGCAGGATGCCATGACAGGATTTGAGTCTTTAGGAAGAAATAAGAGAATTTCATTTTTGTGAGGATAGTAATTACACATGAGGGGTACAGACAGTAAAAGTAAACAGAACACTTGAGACAAACCTCCACACATACTCCCACATTTAAAACAACCCACTTTTGACAATGTGAGTAAAAAACATATTTTAAAACCTGCTACTCAGCAGCAGCAAAAGGCCAGGTACAAGCCTTGCCCTGAAGTATTTCTGTGCCAAGTGCAAACTTTCATTTTATACTGATTAATTCTACTGTTAATAACCTCTGAGAGAAGAACACAAGTGGATATCCTCAGTGAATCTGCTACAACGAGGTCTTCCAGAGCCTGTCAAGACACTGCCTTATATTTAAAGATGTTTACCATGACACATCATATATTAAATTAGCATTTCTAGGTCAATTACAATTATGAAGCTGTAATTTGATAGTAAGCTACAGAGGTATGTTTTGACAGGTTATACTTTTCCAGAACTTTCACAGCATCCCAGCTGCACTTCCTGGGGAAAAAAAAAAGCAACACAAATTTTATTGGCACCAAAATACCCACCAGCTCCACAAAAAGCTTAGTTCTGTACTCCAGACTTGACACAATGAACTGCAGTAGCGGTCACCTTTATTTGTATAAGGTAAAGTTCTGCTATTCTCACATAACACATGGAAAGCACAGGTGAGAGGGTATCAAAACTTCAGGAACATCCTGTATATAGTTCCATCTAATTTGGTGTAATAGAAGTGAGTTTCATTATTAGCATAGAAAATGTTGATTATATTCATTAAACTATGCAGGGAAAGTTTTTTCATATAATCAAACTATTCTTTCAAAGCTGGCGCTACAATATACCTCAGAAAATCAAATGGTAGATATGTAAGTGCAATACAGATGGCTTACTCACTCTGCATCCTTTTTCCTTTCAATGCCCTGTTTGATCTAAATCAATCAACCACAAAGAAGTCTAACCCAGCAGTCTTTAGTCACCAGAAAAAACAAAGCAAATAGGCAGACTAAGAAGGCAGCAAAGCTAGACTGATTAAAATGCAGCTGTTAAATCACTCCCAGGCTTATTACAAGTAGGATCAAGGTAACTACAGACATTATCTGGATTTCAAAGTGAAGAAAATTCCAGTTTTCACTTAGCTTAAAATTTTGCTACAGCACTGCATGAAAAACATGTCATAATCAAGTGCTTAGTTTGTAAAAGTATGCTAATGATACCACTGCATATGATGGCCAAATGTAATCTACTCAATGCCAACTTAGTTAGTAGATTAGGTTTGAAGTTACAATATATGAGTAGTTTTAAATTAACTATAGAAACAGAAGCTCCATTCTCCAATGAGCCAGCTAGTTTAGAGAAATTCCTTTTTTCAGGACTATCAGAATTCATCTCAAGAGAACCATACCACATGAAGCTTAATATACTCAAAAACTTAGTGAAACTTTCTACTTAGCAGACGACACAAGTTAAAACCCACTTAGTTGCAACATCTAACAACTGAAATCAGCCTGGTCAGACAGCCATAGTAATGACCCCTGAGAATTTCTTCTTAGTCAGTCCCAGTAGAAAATAAGCAGCCATACCAGCTAGACAACACTGAGCACCTTGAAAGGTGTACTAGAAAAAAAAAAGCATCATTTAGACCATGCCAAATCTGAGCTTCATGTTATCTTTACCAGCATTTTTAAGTTTTGATAAAATCTATACCACTATGCATAAAAGCAATCTCTTGCTTTCTCTGTCAAGGTCAAACCTAACAAATACTCTGTGACAGAAGCACAATACATGACACTCTCAATAAAGCCAATAATCAGAATGGTAGTGAAAAAATATGGGTGCAGAATAGCTATAAAATCCCTCCCACACACAGCAAAAGCAATTGATCTTACAATGATTAACAAGAAGATCTTTACTATTCATTATTAGAACCAGCACCTGTTCAGAGATCATCAGTTTCAAATTATCTTCAACTACTGCATGACTCATACTGGTCTCTACACACACCTCTCTTAAAAATTTTCCAGATTCCTCCATACATCTCCAACATTTCTATCACAAATACTTGAATCTTAAAAATCCATACAACATTAGTTTTCACTTAATACACTTACAGCTACTTAGAGGAAATAACATAGAAAGCTCCATTTCTGAAGCGTCTATGCCAAGTTCTCTCAGGGGTAAACAAATCCCTGTGGTTCTGATAACCAGGACAAAAAAGCTAAGTGGAATTACAAGCTAGAAACAGAGAGAAAACAAGCCAAGTTTTTTCAATAAAAATACTTAAAAATCCAAAAGTTCCCAATGTTCAGTAGAAAATGGAAAGGAGACATTCTAACTCTGAGATAAATTTTATAACTGTACTATTAGCAAAGATATTCCAGCTGTATGATCTGCTCTTCTAAACAATCTCATTTGATTAGTTTATTGAAACAGTAAGAATAGAACATCAGAATTTCCATTCACAAGCTCATTTACAATCTCATTAAACAGTGCTGTCTGTTCTCATGGATTAAGTCAGACCAAATAGATCCAAGATTTGTATTAGTGCATCTAAATAACCAGACTCTGCCACCGCTAGTAAAAGCAAATTCATTGGGATTCCTACTATTTTGTTGGCACATTTGTAAGCATTGGAGTTAGCTATCATCAGTTTTCAAGCAAATATATGTATAACTCTTAGGTTTTCCTTATATCCCTCTCCCTTATCCTATTCTCTCCATAGTTCAGCTTTATTCTGTGCCTCACTGCAGCAATCACACCTATGTCAAACACAAAGGCTTAGTCAATCCAGGATGAAATTACTTGGCCTAAGACATTATTATGGTAGAACAATCATTCTTTCCCATTTCAGAAGATACCCGATTTAGAATCACAATATTGCCTCTTTATGGAAAAAGCTTTCAAGAGATTATATTCATGAAGAATCTTGAAGTGGCCCTACAGATACTATCTCAGAAAACAAGAATGCTAGACTTCACTTGCTGTGGTTAATAAGCATGCATGCAATTAAATTCATTCCTCTTCCTCCAAAAATTCTACTCCAAACCTGAGAACAACTAATAAGTATCATACAGTGCACCCAGTACAATGCACACACTTTGTTTGAGAGTTAAACACACTTATACCAAAGCTGAAATCAAACTGCAATTATGTTCTTTTTTATTGCAGCCCATACAGGGATATGAGGCTTTGGACACGGGCCCAGATGCTGGGCCACTGCAATTGCTGCCACTATCCAAAGAGAGAGCAGTTTCTCCTTCTCCCTGCCATCTTCCCCACTTCTTCTCCTACACAAACTCACTGCATCTGACTCCAGCTGAACTTCTTAAAACAGAAGAAGAGTAAGTTAAGTCTGAGAGCAGCATGGTGGCCCACTCTAAGTTACAGCATCTCACTGAGGAATTCAGTAAGCACTGATGTCAGCACAACATATGGGGATTAATTTAATAGTAATATACTGATAAAACAATCCAGCTTAATGTGAAATGTTTAATCTGAACTCCACACATACCCTTTACTCATTTAAGCAAGTTTTTTTCTTTCAATTTCAAAATGTATAAACATGAAATTCTGCAAACATTAGATGTTCACCATGAACCATGTTTCGTCATGAAAGCGGACTCATCCAGTAAAGTCATAATCAATGCATACTTCAACAGAATTGTCTTCACAGCCACATACGGAATGCTTCATAGATTAATACAAGTTACAGCTTAAGGTATGTGCAAATAAACTGCATGACACTTGTACATTTCTGGTTCCAAGGTTCCATTTGCCTCAAGCCTGACAGAATATCCAAAAAGGAAGTTTTCTGCTATTTTTGTGCATTACTCTGTATTCATGGACTTCTTCATACTTCGTGGGGTCAAAAAACAGCCAGACCCTCTCCTCTCTCAGCATTACAAGTGTTAGACTGGCCCAGATGTCCAAAGATTGAATGAAGCTTACAGTCACATCCAGTCCATCCACCTAGCATAAGCTAGGCCCTTATGCCCTCCATCACAACAGCATTCAATTTATCCCACTGCACTAAACTTCATAAAGCTAAATTCCCAAAAGCTAACCTATAAGGAAAAAAGAAAAGTTATTTCTGTCTATTCAGACAGCTAAATCTGCCTAACAAAGTCATGTGAATCCCTATGGATTGACATAGTATGGATTGCTACCAATGGCAACGAGAAAAAGTCAGCAGCCCCAAAGTGCAGATGAAGTTCACTAACAGACTAAAAATCAATCTAAGTAACCTCTTTAAGGAATTTCTTGACAACTCATGAGCCTAAAAAGCACTGACAACACACAAGTAGAGAGGAATAAGGGATCTAAAGCCATTCCCACAATCATAATTTTCAAAAAAATACTCAGCCTTGTGAAGCTAAACTTTTTTTCCTCTTTGCTTTCCCAAAAATATTCAAGCTTCATACTAACAGGAAAAGATAACCATATCAAAGGATGATCAGCAAAATCTTAAATGTAAGAAAAATTGACTCACAACTTTAGTTATATACTGAAGAGAATTATGCAGATTAAAGAACAACCTGACAAAGTAGCTTACTTCTTTTCAAGCTACCTGTGTGACAGCCTAAAGCATCTGAGCCACCACATCAAAACATTTAAACTTATTATTAAAGATGCAGCATTAAGGAGACCGTCTATTCTTTAACATGCTGAATGCTAAAGAACATTCAAAATGGTCTCTTAAGTGCTTTTGGATGAAGTACTGTCCTTAAACTCTATCAAACATGTAACTTGAATTTTAAAAATCCACATGTAATTACTAAGCATTTCATTTTATTGTAAGATATATCATGGATATTAGTGTGCAGCAAATTTTATTTTAGGAAAACAATTTATCATTAACTTTTCAGGCTATATTCAGACAGGCTTTTACCAGATGTTAGCAAGTTTCTATTTAATGAAGCAATATAATTGAAAAAATCTACTCTTGGTAGTAACACTTGAGTCTACAATTCCAGAACATAATGTAACAAGAAAAACCCAGCTAAATACAACAATATAAGCAGGTGAAATGCATGTGAAGTAACCAAGATATTTTGTTTTGCCACCTTGCTAGAGAGCCAAAAAACATCTGCTACATCTGTCTGCAATCAAACAATAAAATACTATTTAACAACATCCTACCTAAAAGCAGCTTCCCAAAAGCAGTTCATTCCACAAACATCAGAGGGCAGCATCCAATAGGAATTCCAGAAAGATACAGACAAATTCTTACACCTAACAGAATAAGACAAAAATAACCTATATAAATGTTACTGATTTTATGGCAAAGTTAAAAGGATAGTCTCCTAGTTCAAACATAACTTGAACAGCTAATTAGTCGGCAGAAAAATTAGTGGGCTATGTAATGCAACTTGAATACAAAGGAAAAGGTATTAGATGCCAATCAGAATTTTTTAAAGGTAGAATGGTCCCATCCTTTCCTCTTCATATATTTTCAGAATGAGAAAAACAGAGGGACTGAGATTTCTGAGGATCCTTCTATGTTCTAGGCTTGACATTAAGCCCACAGGTAACGAGTGAATAGCAACACTTACTGCTAGAAAGAACTTCACTTTTTCAATATTTTTGTCTACTCAAAGCAGAGGAGCAAATATAACTTTTCATCTTCGAGGTTACATTGTCCATGTAACAAAATCCCTATTCATCCCTTACTCTAGTCAGTGCACATGTGCAAATCTGATTTTTAATAAAAAGCATGACTCAGCAGCACCAAGGAATTCCATTGTTTCATAACAAATGGTTAATGCAATACAGAAATAATCACAACATTTCATAAGTTCTCTTTCTTCATACTAATAGCAAGACTAGTAGTTTATTGACTTGTGCTACACCAACGGCTAAAAGAAAGCAGGGTTTTCTAGTTCACCATTACGTTTTATGCAACGGCAACGCAGGAAATATTTTAAAATAGAAACAAAAGTGTATATATATTTCAAAGCCTCTGGTGAGAAAATCAACATCAAGAATTACGATCTGAAATGAGTAAGTAGAATACTGTAAAGCAGAGATATTCTCTTGAGCGACCTTCTCTGCTCCCTGCCCTGGTGATACAAAGCCAGTAGGGTTTATTCTCCTTTTAAAGTTAGTATCTGTGAATGAAAGACATGTGTGAGCAAACCGACACAAAAGCTGCAGATGAAAAGGTATTTAAGGACTATAGCTCAGAACCCTACTGAAAGTTGGCTTTGCAAGTTTGAAATTAATCAGTACCATCTTGGTAATGTAATCTGAAACCTGTAAAGGACAATGTTTTGCAAATACCAGACAATAATAGCTTAATGTAGCATCAAAAAATGTCAAGCTGTGTAATTTCTGCTTTTTATAACACTTGAGAAAAACGACCTGACAAACACAGTGTTTCACAAAGACTCATTTAAGTACTGTGGGGGATGGTGCAATTCTTAGGTAGATCACAGGAAATCCTTGTATTCTGTAGATAAATGTGTTTGCAAGAATTTTTCAAGCAATTTTATTTCATGACTTAAGAACGCTCTCCACAAATAAATACCCAGGTACAAAAAATAAAAATATAGACTGCAACTCTATTTCAGGGATATCTGCACTACTTTTTACAAAAATACAAAAACCATGAGTTCTCTCTGCCAGATGCTTTCTTACATTACTTTTTGTGGCTTTTGAAGTTTTATAAACA
Organism: Pycnonotus jocosus; assembly: GCA_013400435.1. Classification (NCBI taxonomy): domain Eukaryota; kingdom Metazoa; phylum Chordata; class Aves; order Passeriformes; family Pycnonotidae; genus Pycnonotus; species Pycnonotus jocosus. The sequence goes on along the minus strand of VWYP01008539.1, from coordinate 454,357 downwards.
CTTCAAAGCACATAAGGTCTTGCACTTACATGAAGAACAATCTTTACAATCTCTACTATTAGCTTTTTGAACTGTTTCTCATTGCTTCTAGGACAAATTAAATGACAATTGCTCCAAAAGAGTTTTCTGGTTTGGAAGATTATTAAGCTATTATTACAGGGGATTCCTCTTCCAGACGTCAACAAGTTTTCTTAGTTGTCTTGAGTATTACCCTACACAAACTACCAAGGCAAGAGGCAAATCTGAAGCAAGGGCTAAGTCATTTCTCTGACACATTCCAACATTCCATTTCACACAAGATTATCAGCCTTGGGTTTGATTCATAAATTGCATGTTTAAAACAAAAGTGTTACTAGGACACGTATGTGTGCAATTTACCTAAAGTTAACTCAAGACATTCTCCTGTCAACAGCAATCTCTCTCAATTGACCACATGTATGTATATTCCCCTAAGTTTTTTCATGTAAAGGATTAGGAGACTGGAATAATTGGACAACATTTTCTTCATATCATGCACAATAAGGTACTTTAAAATACCTTCATGAAGGTATTTTTTTACTTGAAATAAAATTTGAGGAAAGCTTGAATACAAACAATTGCTTTACACAGCCAGAGAGATGTATTGTACCTTTTCACAAACAGGCACAGTCATTGTTACCTCAGAGAGCTTACTAGTCAGACAGGAATAGTCACCTTCAGTACTACAAAGGGATATTTTGCTCACATCCATTATTGTTATGTGATTAAAGGCCATTCCCCACAAATAGAAAGCGGAAAAGAATGTATGGTGAAGCAAACTAACCAAGGCACATGGAGTACTCTAACACAGCCACAATTCAAAGGGCAGAGAGCCCATGAACCAGGTAGATGATCCATCCACCAGCCCAGGTAACAGGAGAGACCCGTTTACTGATTGCCTAATGGGGTTACAGCCTGAAAGGGTGTAGGACTCATTGTGGGATCAAAGGTGCACTGGGGAGGAAGGAGAATGCAAAGAACAGAGAGAAGATAAGAGGATCCAGTCACATGTGAAGATTATTTTTTTTTTCCTGGGTTACAGGAGTGGTTCCATTCCATCTGCACATAGAGAGGTCAAGGTGCCTGCAAATGAGAAGATGGCCACAGATCCTAGAGGCCCACGAGCTTGCAGTGCCAGAGCCTGGAGAGACGTGTGCGCACAGTGTGTGGGTGTGTGCATGTTGGTGCACATAACCACCAGCAACCAGACCAGCCTGCGTGCAGAGCAAGAGGCTCAGGTGTCAGACTCTGCAGAGAACAGCCAGTCTGAGCTACTGAAAGAACCTCTCTCTGACATAGCCACATGAGACCAGGGTCTCAGGGATGGCAGCTGGGAGCACCAGAAAGTTGGAGCTGGCCACCTGGGGTTTGAGGAGTGGCTAACGTTTAAGGATATAGGTCAGGACCAGCTATCCAAAAGACTCCCTTTCATGAGGCAATCCTGTGGCCAGCTGCCACAAGGCTAAGGCCAGTAACTGGAAAGATCCTGTACATGTGTCTGCACATCCAGGAGGGTGTGAGTACCAGAAACTGAATAGAGGCTGCAAGCCTAGAGGGTTTACACACTCAGGTCAGCAAGAGTGGATTGGCCAGAGGATCAGGAGCCCATTCCTGGATGGACCAAGAGTCTAAGCCAGTTACTGAAGGGATCCACCTTGCATACATCGATGTATTTTTCATTAAAACCTTTCACCCTGATGTTATCTTATCAGTCAGAGAAGGGAACAGGATCAGGACACTTGTTTGTGGTTGTGCAAGCACTGTTTCCTGTGTGCTGATCTCTGTGGCCAGCTACATGTATACGCACTAAGAGCCGATGATCCCATTGGAATAAACGCTTCGCTTTGCTACAGCCTGCACCCAGGAACATGGAAATGCAGCAGCCTTGCCTCCATCACACTACTGGGCTCGACAACTAACACCTACCACTGTCAAAAATACAAAAAAAGAAGAAATATGAAGCTTCAAAACTCACTGGTGTCATAGACAAGCATTCTCAGTGATCTGTTTGCCAATTCAAAGCATCTCTCCTCCCTTAAGCAACCAGCCATTTCTCAACTACCTTTATCAGCTAATCTAATTTCAAGATCCCTGGGCAGTAGAAATTTTAGTATTGCAGACACAGAAAAGGTGTCCATATTGTGACCTGAAACTTTTCAGATTAGTGTGCAAAATACACAGCAGTGCATAAGTTGCACTCATGAAGACTAAGGCCCTGTGCTCCAGCAAGTTAAGTTTTAATCCTAAGAAATCCCTCGACAATCAGTGGTAACCTCCTTTTGTTAACAGAGATCACAGTAGTAAGAAATACTTTTCAATGCATGTGGCATAGTTTGTAATACTGTAACTCCACAGCAAATTTGCTTAGTATCCCTTCCAGTCCTGCCTCCAAGGCATTCATGAAGATTAAACTCTTAAAGTGTTCTTCAGCTGTTTGTATCAAGTCTCAAGATACAAGCTTTTAGTCTCTAGGCCTCCTGTTCCTCAGGCTAGAGTAGCCTTTGAAACAAACAACTTCTTACCAAACTGATTACCCAATAAATTCCTGTTAATTATTATGTTTATTGGAGGATCCTGCCTCAACCTGTAATTCTAGTTTCAATATAGTAGCTCCTTTTAAATTATTTTCTTCTTACACATGTCATCACCATTGCTAAATTCTTTCAAAGCTTTGTTCTTTCAAAGGCTTGCAGTTTTCATGTTTGCATGTTTCCAAAACCTAACAGAAATTTCAATGTCTCCCTCCCCTATCCCAAAGCATGATCCAGGTCTTTCTGCCCTTGTGGTATATAACAAACTAGACTATTCAGGCAAAGGAAACAGTTCTTGGCTAAAGAAAAAAGAAAAACACTGCTGAGTGGATGAATGCCTGCAGATGATAGATCTGCCTTGCTGAAACATATTTTAAAGCTATCAGTGAACACAGCTGAAGCAACTCATTTACGAAAGTTACTATTAACACATACAAAATGTTAAACTTCAAGGATTAGAAGATGCATCTAAATACAATTTACTCTGTAAGGTTATGCACCCTTCAAGATATTACATGATCACAAGACAGTCAGAAGTGGGCATCAAACAGATACGTGGCCATAGTGCTCTGTTTCTACTGAAGAAATAGCTGATGTACAAAAACTGAAAAACATTCAGCAATGTTCAGCAAAAACCAATACATTCAGCAAGATGTGTGTATCACTTACAAAAGTGACTGTAATGCAGTTTAACACTCAAGAATAATTTAAAAATGCATCTAAAGGAACATTCAGTGGGACATTTCTTAAGTGCCACAAGACAGAGCTTTTCCTTAAACAAAAGCCTTTTAGGGACTTTTTAAAGAGTCTGATTTACTAATAAGTTTTACACACACATTCTTCACAAACAGCATGTTTCAATAACTCAAATCAGGGGATATTTATCTTGAGCCTTCAGCTTGACAACAGTTTATACGTAAAGAATTCCCACGCAGGTAACAACAGACATTGGTTTTGCAAGGAGATATACCCCCACAAAACTGTATATAGTGGAATTATTTGTGGCACTTGAGGCCCTTAGGAAAGAACTTTCTCAGTTAATAAAACTTTTCTATTTGACAACACAGGGCAGATTTGTATCTCATCTAATGTCACTGCAGCAAGAACCTTCTTGTACCTTGCTGAGGTTCATCTCCACTCTTATATCTAACTTAAAAACTACACTTTCAGTACAAATATCAAAACTGTATAGCTTTAAAAGTAGACTTGATTCTTCCTTTGTTTACTAGCAGTATGATGCATCTTGAAGTCATTTTAATATTTAATAGTACAAACCATTTATTTACATTATCATTTCCTTCCCAACAAAGTTTGCTTCATTAAACTGCATGTTTTCTTTAGTCAAGCAAATATCATACATGTGACTTTTTAATCATATTTTTATTTAGAACTAGTAGATTTCAACCATTCACAAGCAGTTTTTAATCGCAAACTAGAAGTGAAGCACAATCATCATTACTTTTTTTTCATGTTATAATCTGTGTTAACTTGAACTAAAGCAAAAACACGGGAGAAAAAAATCTTTTAAGTAGTTACACCAGTTGGAAGCAGGGTTTCACATTTCAGCTGACTCCACCCCTAGTAACTCAGAATGCTGTTTCATGATATTTTAAGATTATTAAGTCAGACCTTGTCATCCTGCCATCCTCCGTAAGCCTTTTACAACAACATCGACACTTTCATAATTATATGATGAGGCAGTGCAGAGCGCTGAGCTGGCCAAAAACTAGGTAGTTTTCAAGGAGGTCACCACACCAGCTCAACTCACTCGTGTGCTCAGGGGAGCACAGGCAGTACAAGGATGGGGAGGCGCCAGAGCTTGTACAGCACTGGGAAGCAGTGACCATCGCCAAACCAATAAACTCACTTTGCTTTAAACTGCTGTAGAATCTGAGCAGAGTTAGACTGGCCCAGAATGGTCTGATCCTAATTTTTTCTCCATTTTCCGTAATAGATTTCTTGCCACTCCTCTTTTCCTGGCTTCAGGATTCTGGTAGCCACAGGGGAAGAGGATTATGAAACTACAATCTAAAGGAAAACTAGTAATTTCCACTCCATAATCTCACTCACCACTTGGCCACATTAAAACTTCTGCTGACAGAGGACAACACAACTATGCAGAGTGTGAGATGCTCGGATATGCACCCCTTTAATTACAGAACTGAACTCACTGGTTTCTGTGAGAAGACCGGCTGTATTAAGGTGTCCCATAGTAAGCAGTTTTGCTTCACTGAAGTTGTATTTGATACTCATAAAGTTACTAAGTTTCAGACCTGAAAGAACACGGTGAAATTTTCTCCTTTTGGAAGAAGGAAACGCAACCCTCGTCGCTTCACTCGTCCTGTCCCACCAAGGAGCAGCCAGGGACGGGCGTAGCGCCGCGGGGACGCGCAGGGGGCGGCCTCGGTCGCCACTCCTGAAAGTTTTCCCTCTTTGCTTAAGGCTTCCTCAGGCGCCGTTCTCCGGTACCCGGCCCGCGGGGCGCCGGGTGGGAGAGCACAGAGACACCATCGCTCGCTGTCCCCGAAAGCGCCCTCCAGGCCCCGGCGCCGCCGCTCGGCCGGCACCGCGCAGCCGGGGGCGCCCGCGGCCCCG
>VWYP01008539.1:409764-449108 GCA_013400435.1 Pycnonotus jocosus | reverse complement strand
GGGGCGGGCCCGGGACCGGGCGGGCCGCAGGGCGGGGCCGCAGCGGCGCCCACTGTTTATTTGCCCCAAAAGTGAAAAAAGCTGCCCCACGGTTTTTCCCGCTGCACCTCTCCACTCCGTCGCGGCTCTGTGCTCAGCCTGGTCTTGTCCCGATTCAGGACTTCCGAACATGGGTTCCTGGGAGAAGTCGAGCGACGAAATATAGAAAGTAGAGACAGCTGCAGTCCCGGTCTGCTCCGCACTCCTGGGGCCATACCTTGAATCCTGTGTGCAGTTTTGAGAACCTCAATATAAAAAGTATGTAAAGCTGTTAGAGTGTGTGTGTCTTCATTAAGGGCAAAAGTGGGGCTAAAGGTCCCTCAAAATGACACTTTTTCTCCACTCTCAATGTTTTTGTTGCACTAACTTTTCCTGTGTGAAAGCTTCACAGCTGCTTCTGCACAAGGATATTCTACATGTATAAATATCTAAAGGGAGCATGCCAAGAGGATGGAAACAAACTCCTCTTGGTGGTGCCAAGCAACAGGACAAGAGGCAATGGGAGAAACTGGTACACAGGAAGTTCCACCTGAATATGAGCAAGAACTTTTTTTACTGTGCAGGTGATTGGGCACTGGAACAGATTTCCAGAGAGGTTGTGGAGTCTCCCTCGCTGGAGATATTCCAGAACCATATGGACACAATCCTGTGCAATGTGTTCTAGGAGAACCCTGCTTGAGCAAGGAGGCTGGACCAGATGACCCACTGTGGTCCCTTCTAACCTTCACTCATTTTGTGATATTCCCACTCAGTCCTTAGGCAGGTGAAGTTACACAGATGTTCTTTCTCGTTGTACAGACATAGTGTGAGCATGGAAATCACTTTGGACTCCAGCCCCCTTCCCTCCTCTGGCCTTGTCACAAGGGTGCCACACCCTGGTGTGGCACCCTGGCCCGAGGAGAAGGGGGGTGCTGCTGGGCGAGAGAAGCTTGGAGGACTGAACCTGAAGGATTTGTTTGCGGTCACTAGCAAAGACAGGGTTATTTTAGCTCACCAAGTTATGCTTCTGGACAACAAAATGTAGGTCTGTGAAGTGGCAGGAGAAATAATAGCTGTACATCTTGCTAGATGGGGGGAATATTGGTTGGGTTTCAGCTGAATCCAGCACAGTAGTACATTCTCTCTCTAGCCCAGACCACTGAGCAAAGGCCTAACAGCTTAACTAACCTATACTATTGCCAAGGTAAGTATTTTTAAGTCATCATTCAGTGCTGCTCCTTCAGCTTCTGACACTGGTTTTTAAAAAAATACAAGTTTGGAATAATTCTGCTTACTTCTTTGTCCTTATAGTGCATTTGGCTCACATTTTTTTCTATGGACTAGAAACATCCTTTTTTAAAATAAGTGATAATATCCTTATTCAGGAGTCTGCATTTTAAGAAAAATGCCAACATAATTTGCAATAAACCATAAAAAATAGTTCTGTTATAGCTTTTATGGTCTAAGGATGTATGTTATATGTGAATGCCCATAAAACCTGAGCCATAGCTTACTGCTGCTCTTGGCTGTGCTTGAAAGAAGGGGAAAGCAGGATGCCAGCTGGCAACTCTGGTAGTTGGAATAGAAGTAATGCCAAAATTGTTCATCACCTCTTCCTCAAAATAAAACAAAGAAACAAGGAGAAAAGGTGGCCCTCAGAAAATATGGGATACTCAACTCTGTTTGCAGTGGAGATACTGGCATGATTATTAAGAGATACAAGCAGGGAAATTGGGGCTGAGAAAAAAGAACAAAATGTAGAATGCAAGAGAAGTAAGGAACTAGGGAGCATGAAGAGAAATCAGGGCCAAAGATGACAGGGTGGTGATGGGAGAATCATAGATGAAATGGCAGAAGGTTTGTAAAAAGAACTCTGGAAAGCGATTACTGGCTTGCATTGCAGGAAGAACTAGCTCTGAAAGTACCACTCAAGGTCTTAGCTGGGCTTTCTGCACCTCTGTTCTGTCTTCCTCAGTGCTTTCTGCCACAGCCTGGCATTCAGCTTCCCTGATGTTGTGTTTGTGCTCAAAATCGGGTTGTTTGCTCTCATTGTATATTTACCTGCTGACCTGTGTCACGAATTCTTGCACTCTCCCACTTCACAGCCCCTTACACACCCTGTCAAATCCATATGGCAGGGCATGAGTAACATAGAGACATGAGAGTCAGAGTAGAGAGATACAATGGCATATTTACTGACAGCAAGCTTAAAGGCAGAGACCACTTACTCCCTACTGAGGTGTGACACTTGTCTTTTACATGAAAGTATGTTCCAGCCAGGGAAAATGAGGTCTGGAAGGTGTTATAGCGGCACCAAGAATGAATGTAGCAGATGGGTAGTAATAACGGTCTCATGCTTCAGATGAAGAAATTATCTTCTTAGAGGAGAAAAGAAATAAATAAGAAGTGTTAAAAGAGAAGTGACATAAGGAGAATTTTATTATTATTATTATTATCAACCATGTCATTACCCAAATATGAATTTAAGGACTTCATTCAGTACTGTTCAACGATATGTGAATAATTAATGAATGAGAATGTATCTCCAGTGCTCTAATATAACTAAGGCAAGGTCAGAGAAAAAGCATCTTTGTTAAGCTCTCTGTTGCTACTGGGGAGAAAAAAACAGCTAAATTTACATACACACAAGGCTTTTTTCACACTGCAAAATCTCTCCATTTAATCTATCAGTTGGTCTGATAAATGATAAAATGCTTCTTACTATAAACTTGGTCTTGTGAGTAAGGAAGAAAAAGTTACTGAAATGCCATACCTAAATTGTATCACTGAGAAAAAAAAAACATTATCAGATGGTATACAATTACACAATTCAGTTTATAAATTCTTTAAAGATTAATAATTATGTATCTTTATTACACACCATGAATATTTTATGAACAATATGTAACATGGTACAAGGTCTGTTGGTCATTAATTAACTTAAAACATGAAGTTACAATTGGATGCAAGATTCTCACCTTTTATGAATAATTCTAAATCTTTACATCCTTTTCTTGACTAGAATTTAGTTATTTAGCCATGGTAACTTTTCTATCTTTAGTACTCAAGTCTGTTTACTATGTCCAGAAAATAGCTCAATTCCAGAAAAAAGCTATCTTAATAAACTACAGGTGTTAAGTAAGTTGTTAAGACAATTTTTTGAAAGAATCAGCATCTGATACTTCTGCAAGTGCATTCATAAGGGTCATAAAAGCAGTCACTCTGAGCCAGAAAAGGAAACCAACATTCTAACAGCTCATTAGATCAAGAGATAAATCAGATCTACTTAAATTAAAAAAAAAAAAAAATACGAAGGAAAAACAAAACAAAAACAACCCAGTCCTAATCATATGCATTTGTATCATTCCCCCTGATTTTCTTCTTTCACAAAAATAAACCATTCATTAAGTTTGTAAAGCAATAAGATTTTGTGCTGATAGATTTGTTTCAATACTGCCCTGTATGCAGACCAGTTAAGGGTTTTTCAAAGGCAGACACTTTCTTTGATGTTCACATGCCCTTTCATACAAGCTGCAGTGTCAGCACTTGGCTATGATAGATTGCAAGGCTGGGTAAGCAGGAAGAAACTGCTTTGCTGCCATGTGTTGTATATATGGTATCATCAGACTTCTTGGGGCAATGACCCTTTTCTCTTGCTGCCAGATATCATTTTTTTTCCCTGCCTATTACCTTTTAAAAAAAGGACTTAGTTTGGTACAACTGCTTTTCACTCTTATTGCATCTACCACTTTAAATTTCCTTAGGTATAAAAATATTAACAAAAATTCTCAAAATCAACTTTTATTGATAACCAAAATATTATTGCCTTCCCCCCTTCCTTTCCTATTTAGCTCTCGTTGTTTGGCATTGTAGTGTGTTCAACCTACATCAAACAGGAACTTAAAATATTTTGCAATTATAGTTGATAATCAGAATAACACCCAAGGACAACAGAAATAGGAAAAACATCTAGGAAAACAGTGCACAAAATTAAGCTGCATTGTAAACTTTTAGGAAGCAATGTGATACTTTGCAAATTTCCTAGTTTCTTCTAATTTGAATCAATTATTTCTTCTTCAATAGTACACTTCAAAATTTATTTAAAAGATCCTCTGTGAACAATTTTAAGTTATTAAACACTAGTCAAAATATTTGTATCATTCCTCTTACAAAATTTCAAATTTCATTCTCTAAATCAATAAACATCTACATATGTAGGCTTGCACAGTATTTAGTAGTTTACTACATTAAAAAAGCAGAATGAATACTTTCTAGAAGCATGAAGATAATTTTCTTTTTATCCTTTTCTCAATATCTGTGTGTCAAGTGCTTTTTTCCCTGTAAAGATTTCTACATTTGGAGCCCCCGAATATCAGTCCAGAAGTGATTCTCAGTGCTGGGCTTTTGTTTCTTTGCATCATCTAAAATTTTCAAGACTATATCTGGCATGGGTATAATAGAGAGGAGATGGGTGACAACCAACATGGCTTTACTAAGGGCAAATCATGCCTGACAAATTTGGTGACCATCTACAGTGGGCTTACAATATTGATAGATGAGGAAAGTGCAGAGATGTCATATGCCTGCACTTGTGCAAAACATTTGAAACTGTCCCACTCGATATCCTTGTCTCTAAATCAGAATCAGGTGGATGAGAAGCTCAACATGACCCAGGAATGCGTGCTTGCAGCTCAGAAAGCCAAATGTGTCCTGAGCTGCACGAAAGCAGCGTGGGCAGCAGAGCAAGGAAGGGGATTCTGCCCCTCTACTCCACTCTCATTAGACCCCACCTGTAGTACTGTGTCCAGCTCTGGGGTCCCCAACATAAGAAGGATGCTGACCTGCTGAGAGTCCAGAGGAGGGCCATGAAAATGACCACAGGGCTGGAAGACCTGTCCTGTGAAGACAGGCTGAGAGAGCTGGGCTTGCTTAGACCTGAGAAAAGAAGGCTCTGGGGAGACCTCACTGCAGCCTCCCAGTACCTAAAGGGACCAACAAGAGAGCTGCAGAGAGACTTCTTACAAGGGCATGTAATCGGTAAAACAAGGGCAGACGGCCTTAATCTGAAAGAATGTAGGTTTAGGTTAGATATAAGAAAGAAAAAACTCACTATCAGGATGTAGAACACTAGAATAAGTTGCCCAGAGAAACTGTGGGTGCCCAGTCCCTAGATGTTTTCAAAGCCAGGTTGGATGGGGCTTTGAGCAACCTGGTCTAGTGGAAAGTGTCCCTGTCCATGGCAAGGGGCTTGGAACTAGATGACCTTTAAAGTGCCTTCCAATCCAAACCATTTTGTGATTCTATGACTTGTATTTAAAGTACTTTTGCAGAGTCAAAGCAAACTTACTTTCTTATGCAAATACATACCATATACAAAAAATATAGAAATAACGTAAGCAGGGCTGGTTTTCACTGTTTTATTTATACATAACTATACCAAAGTTTAAAAGTCCTTATTGTGTCCTGCTGTTGTTTGCTACAGTATCAAGTATTTTGAGTCCCAATACTCAGATCAGGGTTTTTAAATTTCTACAATATATTCTTTTATCTCTAATAGAAAAACTATTTACTAGCAGTAACCATGCGCAACAGTAACTTCACATTACACTTTCAAAGTTCAGTTTTTCAGATGAAATGTATCAAATAATCTGAAATAGTTACCTAAGGTATTTTTTAATTTTTCCATTTCACAGTAACAGTGCAGATTCCACACAGTGAATTTATACTATTTGTACTAAGTATAGGATAACAATCCTATTCACTTTTTTGAAGATCCTTAAAATGAATGCATTAGCCCAGGAAATATTCAAGCCACAAACAAAAAATCCACTGCTTTTGTTTTAGGGGGTTTTCATATTTGATGTAAAAATTTTATGCATTTTATTATTATTTCCATTTTTTTTTTAAAAAAAAGGCTGCATGTCTTGGAAAATGAAACTCCATCTAGCAAACAGCTAAACTGAAAAAAAAAAAATAGATGACAACTGCCAGCTCTCCTTATAAGTGGAAACAGAGGTATAGCAGAGTTGTCAGGTCTCTAAGAGCCATTCAGCAATGCAAGCCAGATGATACACTGGAGCTAGTAGCTCCTATTTCAAATGGAAAAGCCAACACATGGTCATTCGGTTAAGGAAGTGTTTTGGAAAGTGGTCAGTCAGTCAAACCAAGTAAAGTATTGACTGACTTTGCCAATTTATTTACCTTTTTGTTTTGTTCATCTGTATCCTGGTTTTACTCCCCCTTCAAGCAGAACTTTATATGTAAAGCAATGTACAGACAATGTCAGAGATAGAGAAATAAAATCCTATTGTTTGTCTCTCCACATCTTTTTCTCTGAGAGTTGTTCAATTTTCATAAATACAAATCCAAAACCTAAGTACTTCAAAGGCAGTCAGATGTGGTAGCTGTTTAAAGCACTTGAATTATCAGGAAGAAAAGATAAGACACTAATATTGCCCTTTTTACTGACTGCTTCTTTTAACACTGAATAGAACAGCCACATCATAGACAAGTGCCTTAAGGTACTCAGCACCCTCACACTTGGTGACAGCCTTGGTCATGCCCAAAGCTCACAGAAGCTGTGAGGAGTCAGCCTGCCCTGCACTGCCCTGTGCACGGCCTGGAGTGTGCAGACATTACACCGCCTTATCTATGGTGTCAACTGGATTGTTCTCGGACCACTCCGCTGCACGAGTGGCAGCACAGCCAGCCAGTAGTTGGGATATTGTGTAGCACTGAACTTTGAGCCTGAGACACCCCAAATAATTTAAAGTTCTGCTGACTCAGGATTGTACTTAGACATAACTCAGCCTTCTTTTGCCCATCTTTAATCTGTAACTTTACAAACTTAGTTTTTACTTTTCTTTTTTTTTCTTTTTTTTTCTTTTTTTTTCTTTCAGGGCAAGAAAGGGTAAAATAAAATTGGACACTGTCCTAAACTATCTCCAGGCACCAGGCCCATATCTGCGGGGGAATGCTGTGATCTCCCATGGCTGCCAAAACATTTGTGTGGAATTTAAGAAATTTGTTTTGATCTTCAGACCCATAATTGTGTAGCAGTCTTACCAAACAGTCAATAGCGAAATGAATAAAAGGGTGATAGAAGGGCTTAACAACTTGCTCTCCTCTTTTGAATCCCTTCTGTTCTTACAAAATAGAGGAGTAAGTAAGACTAAATTAGACCCCTTTAATTAGTGACAATAGCCCTATTCTGGTATCTGATGACAACTTAGTCGGTATTTCTGCTAGTACCAAATTTGGTAGTTACATCAACAGTTTCCCAACATTTGCTGCCTGCACTTGGGGATCTGTGCCCAGTAATGACAGGGTGGCATTTAAAGCATTCTGCACCCAAGCTATCAGCCTCAGTGCTGCCTCCTGGGAGCCGGGATGAGGTCCCATACTCATGGCCGACACTTCAGTTACCTGCTATACAAATGGGAAACTCCGACGGTCTTTAAAAGAGAATCAGCTTCTTTCAAGAATGCCTTGTAGGACCTTTGCCTCATGCTGCAAAGCAACACAAATGACAATTCAGAGAACTGAACACGTGAACTGTAGAATTGAAGATGAGAGAAACCACACAGACCACTGTTTTATAACCTGCTTCAATAGCCAAGTACAGTTTTTATATACAATGAGATGAACCAAAGCCCCTTTTCAAGTTTCTTACCTCATTTGTTAATTTGCAAGCATGGATGCTTTCATAGTCTCTTGCTTCAGAAGCAGTACTCCCAGGAATATCTCAACTTCCATTATAACCAAAAGCATTAACGAATCATCTCTGCCGATAAATTAGCAGAGGTTTCTTGGCATTTTGAGATCAAATTCCCAAAGTCTGCTGTTTATTCCCAAATCACCCACTTGTATTTTTTGCACTTTCTCCTAGACAGTACAAATAATACATTCAGAGAGGGGTTCTGAACAATTTAATAATTTATTTACCATTTTTTCATAACACACCCTAAGCATCACCAGTGCTAGTCAAGATTGTAGTCCATTTACATTAGTTTTCACCAAAGTTACTTACTTGTCAGATTGTTCACAGGCAAGAAGTATTAATTTATTCCTGGGAAAGGCATTTCAATGTGTCACTATTCTAGGCATCAAAAACATCTACTTATGCTCCTCTGAAACCAACAATATGTCATCAAAGTGAAATGACTATAGGGATGTAAATTTTAAACTATTTCATTACCATTAATTGTGTAACATTTATCATAGGGAAAAAAACCCCAGTCTTTTGCATTGTGATTCCTGTGTGAGTTTCTTTCTTTCCTGACACTTTGCCTCAGCTTTCCTGCCAAGCTTTCAGAATTTTAAACTGTCTAATATAGTCTTTGAACTGAGGTCAGGAAGAGGTCAGTTGGAGGCAGGATCCCAAAGGGTTACTATACGCTTGTCTACATGCAATGTATGGTCATCTTTAAAGGAGTGCTAAGCTGGAATTGAACACAGTTTATCAGACAGAAAAGCTGTAGCATCTCATGATGCAAACTGTACTTAATCACTGCTACACCAAGACATTTTAAATAGATCAATATACTATGCTTTTCTTAGAGTACCTTTAGATTTTTTTAATTAAATTTGGGTATATTAAAAAATTACAACCACACAGGATCTTTCATTCACAGAGATGTTTATTTTTGTCTTCAATGTTTGTAGGGAATACGATTTCACTACAAAAGTGCCTCAGAGAAACTCCATTCAAAGTCTAGGCTTAAGAATGAAGGGAAAATATACTTTCAGCTGTACCAGTCCTGAGCAAAGTTTAAAAAAAAATTTTAAAATCCACTAGAGATAGGAAGCAGCACCAATCAAACCAGAGGGCCTCTTACTGATATCTGCTCATGCTTTCTTTTCTGCTTAAGAATTGGTAAAAACTTAGGTAGGAAAAATTACTTTATTAGAATGTGGACATAAGGTTCACAGTCCCAATCTCTCACCAAATACTACCCTTTTTTAAATAGTTAAGAGTCCAGGGCCTCAGTTTTATTTTCCATTAAGTAGTCAGGACTGCTAACAGCAAGACTGTTGCCCCCATGGTGTAACATTTTGTCTTACTCAAATTGGTAAATAAATATTTATTTAATATACTTCTTTTAATAAATATTTATTTCCTATCAATATCAAGTTCCTGAAAATTTACATTGTTCTTAGAAGTATACTACTCGTGGCAGTTATAAAAACTTCTGAAACATCAGGTCTCAAAACAATTCAAGTGGCTTACAATCTGTCTCGCTGTTTCAGTGAAAGGATTTCAAGCCATTGGTTACACTCAGTACTTAACAGTTGGTTTATCCAGGACATTCAGATTCAATCTGACAAAGTAAATACTTCTAAGAGTCAGAACAGAAAAGGCACTTACTCATTTTGGGGAAGACACCTGACAGGTGAGGTTTTTATTTCAAAATAATAAGCCCTTTTTCTAATAATAAAACCTTTAAAAAACTAGTTGGATAAACATAATCCCATATGAACAAAACCAACTTCCCAAGAAAGGTAATATTGTCCTTGACTGAAAAGCTGAGAAATCTGAAAGCATCCAGAAATACTCACAAGTTTTACTCACTTCTGTGATATTCCAGTAGACCATCACAACTGGCTAGAAGAAAAAACTTCCTTCGAAGAATGGATGTTTTACAAATTGAAAGCCTCAAAAATTTCTGGACTGTTTTTATTAGGTACTTGTACCAGCAATAAAATGTAAGATTCTAATGTGTATAACCAGGAACATCACCTTGGTTACGACCAAAAATCTGTGACTTCAACCAGAGGAGTAAATCTTTTATCAAACTTCCTTGCAATCCCATCATTGCCTCAGTGATGCTCTGTGTAAGGCACTTAGTAAATTAAAGAGCATCTGACAGTACTGTTGGTAGTTTTGATTCGTTTGTGAGGATGCTCTAACAACGCTTCAAGATTAACAGGTTAAGGTGTGGAATAATCACTGAAAACAGCCAAAAGAATTACTGGCCACAAAACTCTTCAGAAGCCACATCCATTCTAGTCTAGGTTCATATCACCCTTGCAACATAAAGCTATCCTTTTCTTAGCAGTCCAGGAATTAGACCCTTTTAAATTGTGTAGTAGCTAACTGTATGAAAGGAATTAATTTTGTTCCTAACTCTTTCATCAAAACTTCTGCCCTGTCAATAAACAACTTGTATGCAAGAGTGAAATATTCACGGTATTTACTATTTAATTCATAAACCCCTACATCTTTAGGCCAAATGACACTTAACCAACAGCCGTCAAGAATTATAAAGCAAGACACACATCTAATAAGTGTTTGTGTTGCCTACTTCCAATACAGTACACAGAGAGAGAAAGGAACACTAAACAGACAAAAAAGACAAAGAAGCCATTATATAGCTCTTCTAGGGATTATTCTGAAAATGCATTTTCTTTGTTCTTCCTTCCCCCCGCTTATTACTGTCTTTTTGTTGGACTTAGGGTTTTGAAGGTGTTTGACATTTTAGAAAAAAGAAGCTTCTTACTTGGAATTCTTATAGGAAAGCAGAGAAAGCACTCAGTATCTGTGCATGGTCCTCAGATCGCCTTCTCCAGCAGGGACTAAAAATATTTTACTTGGCAACATTTGCCTCCATCAGCTGGAAAGAAATTTGCTTATTTTGCCACATTTGGAAGCCTCCCAGCAAAGAATAATACCACTTGCAGAAGCACAGATTAATTGGTATCCCAGAATGCCAGGTACCTCAGACAGAGTGCTTGAATGGTACAGGATCAGTGTAACTAAGTTTGCTTAGCAAGAATCTGTTAAGGTAGTCAATTATATAGAAACAAAGACAACAGTGACAAAATTGATATTCACCTCTAAGCTCCCATAAACCATTATTCTGTATGACCATGCTGATCTTAAAGAACCCAAAATATAGCTGAAGAACTGGGAACAGCAGTCAAATTCCACACTTAAAAAGCAAATATAATAAATTACTTCAAATTCACTGCATACACTTATACTACAGATGTACTTAAGAGAAACAAAAGAAAAAGGAGAAGAAGGAATTGGGAATCAGAATGTGTTTCCTTCAGAGGTGGGAGTAATGATAATACATGTAACCTGAAGAGATTTCCCTTGCCTAGATTAATTCGTAGCTGAAGGCTGTTACAGAGATGATCAGTCAGATGCCAGATTTTACTGCTCAGAGATCTGTGCCATCAGGAACTGGGCTTGACACTGAAGCATTTTTATTTATTCTGTGCAAAGAAGAATCAGCTTGAAATAGATTTTTCATGGATGACAGTTATGTATTAGATGCATATAAATGGCAAATTAGATCTCTGTGTTCCCAAAGTGGGTATTCAGAAAGCAGAATTGGCCTGACCCCTCATTTGTCTTAACAGATGCGAAGTGATTGAACAACTCCATCCTTCTTTAGTGACAAATACCAGGGACTATCCTTGAATCAAACAGAATTCACAGTTTGTAGAATCTAGTGATCTTGGGAAGAGGATAAAGAGCCATACTTCATTAGCCTGGGTTACATTGATTTCCTTTTTCTGCATCCTTTCGCTTCTTCATACAGAAGAGGAAAATTACATGCATGTGGTTAGCAGGTTATCAAAAAATACATTGATAGTCTCTTTTCCTCAGCTATCTTCTCAGTTACTCCACTGTAAATTAGAGGTCCATCAGTCTGCAGCTACAGGTCTTAAAAGCTTGAGGAAGTACTTTCACTTTGCTTTGACCAAGATCAGTATACACAGATGTGCTGGTTTTGGCTGGGATAGTTAATTTTCTTCACAGTAGCTGGCAAGGGGCTGTGTTTTAGATTTGTGCTGGAAACAGTGTTGGTAACACAGAGGTAGTTCAGCTGTTGCTGAGCAGAGGTTACACAGTCAAGGCCTTTTCTGCTTCTCCTACTGTCCCACCACTGAGGCTGGGGCTCCACAAGGAATTGTGAGGGGACACCTGACCCCAACTGACCACAGGGTTATCCCAGCCCATGTGGTGTTGTGCTCAGCATACAGAGGCAAGGGAAGGAGAAGGGGGATGTTTGGAGGGATGGTGCTTGTCTGCTCCAGTCACCATTACCTGTGATGGAGCTCTGCTTTCCTGGGGATGGCTGAACACCTGCCTGCCCTCGGGAAGTGGTGAATGCTTTGCTTCCATGTGCAGCTTTTGCTTTACCTGTTAAACTGTCTTTATCCCAACACATGAGTTTTCTGACTCTTACTCTACAAATTCTCTACCCCACTGCACAGAGGGAGAATGCACAAAGGGCTGTGTGGTACCTACTTGCCAGCTGTGGTTAAACCATGACAGACAATAGTGTAATTGAAGACTATGCTTTTTTAGGTGGCCTAGATCCTGAAAACATAGTCTTGCTCAAATAGTCCTCCCTCTGTCAAGACATGCCATACTTTCTACAAAATAATTAACATTTTGGAACTATATTTTAGAGTATTGTTACTGAACAATATTTTTTCTGCTGGTAGATTTCTTTTTAAACATAGGGGACAAGGAGCGATTAGACAAGGTTACAATTTTGTCTTTTACAAAACCTCAAATGGGACAGCAATCTCTTACAATCATTCTTAATAATAACCATTAAGAGCTATGGAATATGCTTTTGTCCTTCATCTTGTACATTTAACTTAAAAGTACATCTAAAACTTCCTCTGCTCTTAAAATGTGCCATCAGCAGAGCAAGTTCATTCTGATGACTTTTATCTGTCTCCCATAATAAAAGGGGCAAGATTAGGATTGAATGCATCAGTGTGATTCAGTGGTGATTTTTTAATTAACTTTTACCAACACAGTTAAATGGAGGCTGTAATCAGCTCCTTCATTACTAAGACTCTAGGATCTGAAACTAATTTGTTTTTTGCATTGCATATTTCTTTCACCATTTGTGTCTAATGCTACAAATTTTCACACATGGACACCTAGGCCTTGTTCAGAGACATACCACAGTCTTTTAGCACAATGTCTTAGGAAAGTCATGTAAACATCACTTGCTGTTGGATAATAGTGTTATCCAGCAAGCATGCAGTTTTCCATTGCTGTTGTACCATTTACTCCATCCTAGACAGAAGTTACAATAATTTCTATAGAGCTCTGATTTGAGCTTATTAAGTACTTTTCCAAGTTTAATTAAGTGGTTAAATCCTGTTAATTCTTGTTAAAACATGGGTTCTTTAGATGTCAAGCTAAGCTCAATATTTGAGTGTTGTCTTAGACAAGTCTAAGTCTCTTTTAACAGTTTCTCCTCTTTTTAAAACTTTTGATAGCACAGAAGAAAACCATCTGAGCTTGTACAGTTTGACTGATTTTACTGTACAGTTTTTGCTGGAGTTTGAAGTTAAAATCTTTCAAAGTGAGACTGCTCTAACATAAGTTGGGGCATCATTTCAGGTTAGGAAAACCTCTGAAAGCTCAAACTGTGTTTCCAGCACACCCAAATCTGAACATTGAGATAGAAGTATGCATTTGCAAAACGCCACATTTGACTGACTGGTCCACTAGCCAAAACCAGTACTAACTTTTAATCATATCTATCTTATTCCTGAGTAAGCACAGGCTAAATTTACTACAAGTATAGCACTTGCTGTTGCCTTTGGAGAAATTAAATGTAAATCCCTTTCTATTTCCCTGTAGTTTTGATTTTGAATGAAGTATACCCAGACTCCCTAGTAGGGAGAAGGGCCAAATAAAAGCATGTCACAGAAAAATAAAAACCCAAACAGATACAGTTAAAGAACCCTGGATAAAAAGTACACAGTAGACAGTTCCATGCCAAATCAATCCTTTAACAAAGTAAAATCAATCAGCAAAACATAGGAAACTGTCAGGCTTTTGAGACAGGAGAGGAAAAAAGTAAAGAATTTAAGATGCAAGATGTGAAGTTTAGAAGACCCGCCTAAACACTACAATGAAACAATAGAACAAACTCTAGAAAGTACTGTCTCGCATGGCTACTTGAAAATGTGCTATTCATAATATTAAAAAGAATGTAAAGTGCACAAATTATAAAATCAAACCATTTTTGAGATTTTACAATCTATGCCCCAAAACATCAAGTATCTAGATAAATACACAATAGATTAAAACTTCAGTCATATTCTTAATTATTGACTCTTAATGTCAGGAATTTAAAATTTTTAAATGTAATTTATTTATTACTACCTCCTTTGTTGGAATCAAGATTTTATAAGGCATAATTCAACCTGCTACTGAGTAAAAGAATTTTTTGTTTATCTCCATTACACAGATTTAAATTAATGAAAAAAAGAGATCAGTCAAATGTATATTTGTTCTTTTTCTTATACCACCTATAATTAATGGCAAAGTTAGGAAGATAAGAGACTGAATTACTGCACACTTTATCAATGAACTATTTATACTTAATCTTCCCCCATTTCTCCCCCCTTTTCCTTTCTGAAACCAGACAATCAATCAGCACATAAAGGAACTCATTTACATGGAACACTATCACACTTGTCCTTGTGGGGCCACCACTTCATGAACATCCCAGGATGTATGGCTGTTGAAGACTGGTGCATATATAGATTTAACAAATAACAGTTCTTATGCAGAGAGCAATCACAGAGAAAAATAGCTAATCAGAACACATTACAACATTATATTTTCACTTTTTATAAATGGAGTAAAGATGCTTTTAAATATATTTACAGTTAGAGAAAAAGACTTAGGATTACTACAAGTCAAAATTATTTAGAAATTATGAAAGTGAAGTTCATTTAAATTATATTATGAACAGAGTCAAATGCAGTATTTTGCTTAGAATGTCTACTCTGCTGTCAGTATTGTCATATCCCTTTAATCACCAACAGACAAAAACTTAATTTTGCTTAATGCTAAAACAAGCATCATTGCAATGAAACTCTGGCAACCTAATAGTTCAGTTAAAACCACCACAGCTTTTAAGATCCGAGCTGATGTCTGTAGCACCTGTAGTAGAAATTGCTCTTCAATGTCTTGTTCCATAAAGAACAGCGAGACTTTTTGCATTCTTTTTGATAACCATACTTGTACCACATTTTTGAGATTCTCTAGAGACAGTTGAATCATAGTAAAATCTACTCCATCCTTCCTTTCAAACCAAATGGCTACTTAATTCTGAAGATAGAGTCCTTTTGTTGGCAGTGCTGGGTGGTTTATTCACATAAACTTAAATAAAAGTACATTTCCCATTTAGTGAATTACTGGTAATAGACTATTATTTCTTTGCAAGGAATTCTAAAATGTGTTAGCATTCATTAAATTATAAATTAGAAACACATTTCATAAAACTTCTTGCAATGAGATTTACTATCCTTACACTGTTTACTTTAAATAATTTCAGCTCTTTTGTAATCCATTACATCAGTATATTCTGGAAATAGTTCCACCTAAAAATAAAATATAAAAAAATAAAGTTGAGAAGCATGTATTTCTTCTTTTAAAAACTAGTGTATGTTATTCTGAACACTAGCCTGGCCCCAAAAACATTTAAGAACCTTAAAAAGAATTGTTTTACAGATACTAAATTTGGCCAGGTAACAGCAATGAACAGACATCCTATTTAGTAAGATAAAGCAGAATACATAATAAACAGGTCAGTAGTTATCCATCTGAAATAGCCTATAATTAACATTTGATGTCTAAAAAGTTTAAACAGCAACACCAAGGAATGAGGTATGTATGTTCTCAGATATCACATCAGACTCTCATTTTATGCAACTAACTGTATTTCACAACTAGCATCTTACAAAATAGAACAGTACCATTGTGCCTGTAGAAGTACTGCATTAAAAACAGAAAAATACATTACTACAAGAAACCACCAAACATCACAATTGTCAGGGGCTACAAAAATCCATTGTTTTTAAGCTGTTAAGAAGACATATCATATGTGGGTAATAATTTGGGGCTGGATTGACTACCAAGAAAGTCCCTCCAACTCTCACATAGGCTTAAAAATATATTTACTTTGAATGAAAAAGAAAAGGCTCACAGGAGTGTAAGTGCCCTACCTCACTAAAAGGAGCTAAATGGACTTTTGTACTGAACCAGAATATATAATTTAAAATCTATACATGAATTGTATGTATGTATCAAAACACTTATTGGTTGTAAACAAAAATGCAAAATCTGTATTCACAAAAATATTTTATTGGTAATTTTACATAATACCAGATGGTATTGTAAATAGTTCTGCTCTTTATCGGTATATTGCTAAGTGCGTAAATGTTGTCAGTTTATGCCATAAAGTAGGACACTGAGTCTTTTTCAAATTATTTATGACATAATATATTCTAATAGGCCAATTCAATATTAAAGAAATTGATTCAGGAACAGAAAAAATAATAGTATTGTTATTTCCTTATTCTTGTGCAACATCTGATATTCCTGTACTGAAATTATAAGTGACTATGTGACACTAGAAAAACCTGGGGCAAGGAAACAGCACTAAGCAGAAATGAGAACTGCAGTTTGTTCTGTTCTTTTTAAAGCTTTTCCAAACTTTCATATTTCCAAATAGTTTTTGCCAAATGCATCACCATCTGAGGTTCAGGATTTGTTACACAACACAAAACACCAGTGTACAGCGACAATGCAGTACTTTACCTGAATTGCAAGGTTAACTAATCAATGCTTAGAATGTGTTTTCTATTTTGCTTGTAAACATTACAATAAGTGTTTTAAGTGTCAAAAAATATTGGTGAAACCATCAACATAATTCAGTAACAGTAATCTAGTAAAATGTGTCAAACATTGGCAAAAATCCATACAAATGTTTTCTTTAATAACATTTTTCCTATTTAACCACACCAAGTACCAGCAGGTGTTTTTAAGAAGATAATCATTATGAAAATTCTGTTGCAGCAATAATTGATTAAGTTGATCTTTGACTTGCATACATATAACTATGTTTCACAATTCTCAAATAATACATATTTAGACAGCTTGAACTATGTTATAAAAATTTAAATTCAGTACATGCCAATAGTAGAGATTCCAAGAATTGTGTTAGAATTCACTAAACTAAAAGTGAAAATGGACATATCAATAACACTGCATAATGAACATTCAAACCACATTTTCATGGCACCCTTACACATGTAGATTAAAAAGTTGATCTGAAGATACTTCCATAAGCATTTGTAGATAGTATTAAAATTACTATAGAATCACAGAAAAAGCTGAGTTAGAAGGGACCCAAAAGGATCATCAAGTCCAAATTCTGGCTCTGCACAAGACAGCCCCAAAAGTCACACCATGCACCTGAGAGTGTTGTCCAAACACTTCTTGCACTCTGTCAGGCTGCTGCTGTGACCACTTCCCTGGGGAGCCTATTTCAGTGCCCAGCCACCCCTTGGGCAAGAAATCTTTTGTGGTATCTAACCTAAACCTTCCCTGAATCAGCTTCATGCTGTTACTGTTTCTACCACTGCACTGCTTTTCTTCTTTTTTAAAATTCATTATGTTCCAGCCGACATATCAATTATGCATGACTAATCTGTCATGAAAATGTGGTAACAGATGACAGAACTTATGTATTTGCATGTATTGAAGAGACTAAAGAAACTGGAGGAAATAAACTTTAATGAGATTCCCCGTTCAGTGACGACGCTTCTCCTCTGGGTGAAGATGACCTGGACATTCCCCTCTCTGTGTTGTCAGAGCTAGAACCACTCTGACTGTGTTGATCTGCAGAAGCAGCACTGGAAGCAGGTGGTGACTTTGTTTTCTCCTTAAAGTCTGTAATAATGACTGTCAGATCTCCAACGGTAACTTCCAAATGCTGAGCACTACTGCGATCCACATTTTTCAACCTTGGCCTAAATAAAGCAAATAATCATATTAAAAGCACACACACCATCTTATTATCTTGTCTCTCTGCTCCTTTTAAGAGCTCTGGAGAACAAATGTGTATATAAGGCTTCTTTTTGCAACATGTAATATGTAGAAAAACAATGTACCAGAAGTATTAATGGTGAAGTGTTTCAGAGTATGTTTTACACTGAAATAGTTGAATATAACACATTAAAACCTTCTATAACTATTTAAAGCTGACATTTTGAATGCCACTGTGTAGCAATATGTAGAGCTGCACATCTGAAGGTTTTTACTTTTAAAACCTAAGTCTTTCCTTATTGTGACTATGCAAAGTTATAAATTTGATCCAGGGAAACATCCATCTCTGCAGCAGCTTGAAGCAACAATTCTAAGTAGAAAATGATGTTCAATAATGAAGATGTTGGTGTCTGTCTTTTGAATTCAACAGCACAGACAGTGTTAACTTGCAGCAGGTGTTTTCAAAACCTCACTAAGACCATTATTTGAACTGGACTTTGTGTTCACAGTGTAACTCTGGTATTCCTGGCATAGGCTTTGTTTTAAATTATGCAGAGATGAATGTTACATACAGCAATGACAGAGTAAGTCTCTTCATTCAATCTTTCAATTGTTTTATTTTTCACAACAAAAAGAACTAAAGAATAATTTCACTTATATTTTGCTATCATATTTTTGCTAGTGACATGCATAAAGTACTTTCAATTTAGTCCTTTCCCATGATCACCATGAAAAACTGGTACCAGACAGCTGAATTCATACAAGCAGTTACAAACAGTTTGTGCATTCAACTGACTGCACAGCTACCACTGGCTCAAGCTGCAATAAAATAACGACATCATATGTTTGCAGGTGTGGTAACAGCAAAGCTATAACCTTTACCCTATCATCAACTTTGTTTGAAGTGGAATTGGTTCCCATTCACTTCAGCTCAAACAACTCATGCCTTTTCTCCACTAGAACTGAGGCTTTGACATCATGCTCCCCCTGAGGCTGAAGAAACATTACTGAAGCATCTCAGAAAAACCGGAAAATCTGCTGATCTGCATCATGGGAATAGAGAGAAAACTTCAGAATTATCAACTTGTGCAAGTGCTATGTACCTGGAGCTTACTAATTATATTGAGTGTGCATGAAGATTTTTATAGTTGTTTCCAGCAACAATACACACATTTTAAGCTAAAAAGAAAAGGATATACTTTTCTCAAAGAATACTTTCTCAAAGAATCTGCCTAACTAATCAATAACTAATCAACTAATATCCTACCTAGTGAAATAACTCTTGGAAAATATTAACTGCTTGAAGCATTAAAAAAACAGCAATTCTTAATGCAAGGTAATACTGGTATTTCAGTCCAAGATTTTATTTCAGTTATTTTTCAGATTTCCTTACTCTTTCCCTATCTCACTTTTTGCATTTTTACTGTACTATTGCAATTTACCCATTAATATTTCAATTTGTAATTTTTAATTGGCTTAACTAAAGCTCACTATGCTAATATCAAATGCTTCATACCTGAAGTACTTCAGCTGCATGAAGTAAGCTTGTAAATTTGAGTATTTAAAAGTGAAAAAAGGAAAGGAAATAACACCTCAGTGTCCTCAATCCTAACTATGACTTTCCTAATGACTGCTCTCTACTGACTCTCAGTCCCTCCCCTGTTCTGATCCTAATGATCCCATTTCAGGCACAACAGAAGCATCTGCTACTACTCTGCATAACTAATCCCAAAGGATATTTCTTGGCTGGACTATTTTGGAGTGCTTCCAAAAACATAAAACCCAATAGTTCCTCCCACACTTGCTTACACTACATGTCTTATACACTTCTCAGCATTTTTGACACAGCATTCTTGCCACAATAACTTTATGCTTAGATTATGATGAATTAGGGGTTAAACCTGCTGCTTTTGTTTGCACCCTCCTTCCTTACAGCAAGATCAAGGCTTTTACAACTGCGTGTCTGTACTGCAATATTTCATGTTCTCAGTTCTAAGAGACCTTCAGCATCCCAGATGTGGCATAGAGACTTCTATCACTAGGTAATACACATATCTTATCCTGTCACATTAATTTATGCCCTAGTTCAGCCCTTCAAAGCTGAAGGGTTCTACAAGGCTATAAATAACCAAGTTATTTTCCCTACTCATCTGCAGTCTGGTACTTGCTCTCTCTCCTCTCACTACTGTTTTGCATGAAAACCAATCACTCCCATCCTCTCTTTTCTCCTGAGACTAATTTCATCAATTTGCCTATCAACAGTTTTGTGTGGTATAAAAAATGCTTCTATGAACCCTCAAAACATTATCCTAAACAACCCTTTAAAAAGTTTGGGGTTTTTTCCTCTGTTCGGCTGATCTCCATCTTCTGGCCACAACTACACACTGCAGGTCGTCTTTGTGTTTTATAGACAGCCTAAACAAATAGAACTTCACACCAATATATAACCTGTTTGCCAGAACACTTAGTAAAATCAAAGAATATTTTTATTTTTGTTTGTAAATTATATTTTACCAATACTGCAAAAGTTTCTAAATTTTTTACCTGGTTTTCTTATGACTGTTCTTTTTGCTTGTTGTTTCCTTTTCACTTTTTTCCTTTTCTACTTTGTCTTTTTTCTCTTTCTTTGATTGTGTAGGGGGCACAAATTGCTGAGGAACCTGTTGTGCAACCAGCTGAGAGACAGGCCGAGGTTTCCTGTGTGCACATATATATAGACATGCATAATGCTTAGACTCTGCAAGCCACAAACTGTCTACACGTCAGTTATTAACATTAACCATCACTGTAAAAAAAAAAATGTTGTTTAAACATACATATCTGGGTGCTAATACTTTATTAAGATAGCATATAAAATTTAAACCCATTATATAGCCTTTTGTTTCACTTACTTGCATTATCAACAAATGCGATTACCTTTTTTTTTAATTTTACAGGATTTAGAGACCATATTTGCAATGTGCACTCTTCTCGCAGAGAAGACAGAGAGCTCAGAGTGAGCTCCAAAAGACAATTATTCCAGAAATTGCTTTACCACCCACTCCCAGTGCCTTCAAATGCTGAAATGGTCTGGTTTGACTCTACTCCAATACAGAAGGAGACAATCCATATCACAAAAAGGAAAAAGCTGACCTTTGAAGTATCAGAGCTAAAGCCATTGCTGGCCTTATAGAATAAAACTTAAGTGTTTTCAGCTCAAACAGATTAGGCAATAATAAATCCTGCTGTCAGAAGACATATACGTTGGAAGCTGTCAACAAGCGTAAGACCACATTCAATCAGTATACACAGTGCAGGTTTTATTTCCAAGTTTTAATCCAAACCAAAAACCAGTGTGATAAGAGCAATGGCAGTCAAAAGAATTTCAAGAGTTTATTATTTTTGCATTTTCCAAAATATTATTTTGAAATGGATTAATTTTTTTATTTGGTTTTGTATTGTAACACAATGACCCTAGTTTGAAATGAAACATTTTACTCATTCCATTGCAAGTGTATTTACTTGTTCTGTAGTTTTGGAATTAAAAAATTTCAAGTCATGATACATAAAAAAGTTTCTGTTATTAAGACTTTGAAGATGTAAATTTCTTCTCCAAAAGAATGCTTACCCTGCCAAGCTCTTGGGTTTTGTTTGTTGGATTGTGATGTTAGGCTTTTTAAAATAGAAAAAGCACAAATTATATGCACTGTGATACTCTGAAAATACAAAACCGTTGTTAAAGCAACAGAAGCTATCAGCTCACACATATATTTATCCCAACCCACAGGATCACACTACTGGCACTTCTTGCTTGGGTGAAGAGATGAGAAAAATAACAAATGCAGGAAATCAAGGCAGCTCCCATTAACAAGTTATATTTTCAGTAATGACTGCAACAGTTCAAGTTACAGAGTGAAAGCCAAATGACAAGAACTCAAAGTGTGGGAAAGACAGTTAATATAAATCAGCTGAGATTTCATGAGTCTTTACAGTAAGTTCTTAATGAATTAAATTAAAAGAAAGATTATTCATAAATTGTCAATACAGTAGAACTTTGGGATAAAAACTAGACTACCCCTTGCCCACTCATGAACTGAGCCTCCACTGACTAAAGGAGGGACGAAGAACAGAACAAATCACTTCAGTGAAAATGACCCAACCCACCTGATAGCACTAGGACTTTTCAAAGCACACTGTATTGAGCCCACAATGAAAACTCAAATGGACTCAATGGACTACAGATGTGTAGGTTAACAGAGTACATAACACATTTTTAAGTAAACTTGTCTCAGAATTTTTTCAACCTTTTGTCACAGTAGCTCAGAACAGAGCAAGAATGACAAAAGTGTAATTGATGCACAAGCTTATAATTTCAGGTGAAAAATAGTTGTGATATATAAAGAAAACTAATGATCTGTCTTGAATTGAAGATTGCTCCAGGAGATATGGATATAGTCAAGTGACAATCCCATCATTACTAGATAGTGTCCTGAGAGAATGATCAGACATGTCACTTATGAACTAAGACACTAGTGAACTTGACACAAAGAATTGTTTCCCAGAAGTGTGGACAACACCATGATTATGGAAACTTGTTAAAAAGGGGAAAAAAAACCCCAATCGTAGTCAAGTAAGTTCTCAATTTTTAACAGTTTCAGTTCCTGAGGGCAATCTAGATAATTTCTATTGGAGTACAGCTGGAAAATTAAGCTTAGTTCTAAGTCCTAGGCTTACAACTTTCTTTCCTAATACCGTAAAACAAATGAGACTGAAAAAAAAATTCCTTGCTACAAGGAACAGAAGTCAGTAAAGACAAAAAAAAACCACAGACAAATCATGTTTTGGAAGATGCACTAAAATTTAATCAAGAGGTTCTATGTGGCTTTGCTGTGTCAAGAAATTCCTTCCATTAAATAGCCACCTTTTTCTTGTCAATTTTTTCTATAGCTATCAGTTATATCTCTGTTCTACATTTTATTATCTGCTTTCTCACGTCCCAATTTATTAAATGAGGCATTCAAGGTTCCTGTATTAAAAACACTGAGGAAAAAAGCAATTCATCTCTCAACACTAGGAATGCCTTTCAAATGCTCAATTTTTTTCCCCAGGTACTGAAAAGGGGCTAATGAACTGCAACCAAGCACTTCACAAGCCATGCAGGTGTCAGGAGATAACTCTACTACACCCTCGAAGCTTGAACTTGATAGAATTGTTCCTGCTTAGTGATAGCTGAATCATGTCATTCAAGCATGAATAAATTCATAGAGAAAAGGCTACTTCAGAGAAGATAAGAGAAACTATCCCTGTAACAGGAAATTGATTTTGATGATTTGCCAAAATACAACATTTTAAATCACTCATTTTCAAACCAGTTAAAGACTCCTTGTAACATGCTGCTACAGATCAAGTAGATACAATGTTAACATTGCCTTTTGTTTATATTTGTGGTAATTTGCTCTTTAAGAATATTCAAGAGCACCTGAGCTAACTGGTGTTTAGAAAGAAGCTCTATAATCTTCTGCATTAAGATTACAAGCATTTTTGCCTCTATCACTGGACCACTATTGGACCACCACAACTGAACAATCCAGAAATACAAGCAGAAATGTTCATATAAACAATATCTATAATTTAGCCAGTCCCTAAAAGCTTTGTATTTTTACCTGGTAACTCCACTTTTAGTTATTTGAAGGAGAACACTAAGAAAAGCATACCCTATTGCAGATGATAAAAGCTAGCAATTCTCTCCCGAGGCAAACTTTATGGTTTAGGCATTGTATATATACCATATCAAAAAACTGATGTAATGAGCTTCCAAGAGATCTCTAAACATCACATCTCTGAATACTCCACCTCCCCTTCTCTGCTACCTAGTTTTCCTTTTCAGACAGTGTTATCTTTCTTCTAAGTTGACATCAGCTCTACTTCTACCTGTATTTCTATCCCAATCTCATTCATTACAGTTTTATTTATTATCTAATTCCAATGTTGTTTTCAAGGCCTATCCTGATAGGCACTTCATAGCCTCCTTTAGAGAATTAGGAAAATCAGCATTTTTGGTCTTTAAACATCCTACAACAATCATTAAGACAAACATGCAAGGATTAAGTTCTTGCCTTCCCTAAAATTCCCATAAATGCTCAAAAACAAAGATGCCAATATTTTAACTCTAGTCTTCTTGTTGCAGGATGTGACTACATTTTCTCTTACCAGGTTTGACCTAGCTGCTGATTTAGAAAGCATATTTATAGAGGCTGCAGAAACTTGTCTTTGCTTTAGCATTTGCATGCAGAAACTCGTTCAGTACTGACACCCTCAAAGGAAGAAAATATTTAACACTGCAAAGGATGGACTGCTTTTCATTGTTGACATTCTTTAAAAAAAAAAGAAATCTTTATAGCACAGCAATTTACATGTCTAGAGATGAAAAATACTCAAGAAGACCACATGATATCTGGAACTGTTGCCCTGAGTCATTTCCATGACCCAGAGCTCAACATATTACCTTCCTGTGCATAAATAATTTTGGATATCTCACATGCTTCCTTGATTTCCCTCACCTAATACTCACCAGTAATATATGTTAATAGAATTTTGACTAATTTGATATGATGAATAACTCGGTCTCATTACAGCAAAGCAGATCCATTTTGAGAACCAAAATAAACAAAAAATACCAACACAATACTGATGACCAACACATACACCAGAAGTACAGTAAACTCTCAGCTGCCTGAATTGTGCATCAAACATGCAGACAACCAAACTGGCTTAATGCTGAAGCATCTTGGTGTTTATTTTATACAGAGCACAATTTATAAATTTGCACAGTGCTGTTCCTGCAGCCAGCACAAGTCCATAAAGCATCTAATATCTTCTGCACTGCTCAGAGTATAAGCTCCAATTCTGACAGATCTGAACTACTTATCTGTCAATCAGCTTTAGGGTTCACCTGCTACAGTCTGGAAACAAGGAACATGATGGGGCCAACTGTGACAGCTTTTCCATGAACCAACACCAAATCTACCTACATCTCAAGACAGTCCTGTGCTAGCATGAGGTACCCCTGCATGTAAAGTTGGGAGCAGATTTGTCCATTTGGTGCCACACATCCTGAATGGCCAGAGCCAGCCAAAAAGACTGCCAAGTAGCACACAGTGCTGCCAAGCAAGTGTGACTGCTAAAAGCACAGTACAGAAACATCAACAGTCCGACAGAGCAGCCACCACATTGGCTTTGATTTACTGGGAGCCATCCTGGACTTGAAGTGGTCCACAAAGAACCAGTACCCATATCCTCCCATTATCCACAGATCTCAGAACATAACCTATACTTTTCTATACAGACATCTAGATGCTATCATTACATGCCAGTACTTTTTCCAGCCCATTGAGGGAAGTGTATTGTCATCTATTATGTATGGTTTAGAGGCTTCAGACATCCCGAAGAATGGGCAACTTACTCAAAGGTACACTCTTTCCTGAAGCTCTATCTCCTGTTTTGTATATTTTATTACTGCAGAAGTATTAAAATTACAATTTTCCAATTGAAACACAATGAGTCTAGATCAAGGAAATGCTGTCACCTCAGCATTCAACCAAGCTGAAAGATGTTCCCTAACAGAAAACCTGGATCCAGAACATCAATCAAGCAGAGCTTCCATTTTAATGTGATCCTTTCCTCTTCTCAAGTCCAACCACATCCTGGCGTCAATTCAGGCCAATACCTCTTACCAGAGGCTTATCCTGTCTCAAGTGGCGAATTATCTGCTTTCTAAAGCTAGGGACACATGCAACTCATCTAAAAACTTTTAAAATAGCACATTAGGCCTGATACTTAAGTCTGCTACTGGGCTCTGGTCAACTTACTTGCCAAACTTTTCCTCCAATAACTAGAAAATAATCTAGTCCAGTTTTACTTAGCTATCAAAAAGCTGATACAATTTTAATTACAAAATCCTCTTACTTCCTGGTTTCCTATCAAACTTGTATTGTCCCACCTGAAAAATCAGGAAGAAATTGGCTGTGAAATACAGAAATTACCTGTTCCTACAGAAGGATGTTATGTCCTAGCTGCCCAAGATGGTATTGATTTATTCTGGATTCATGGACTCAAGTTTCTCTTCCAAATACTAATCAGTTACCTTTTGAATGACAGCAGGTTTCAATGAGAGAGGTAATATCATGGAATCAAAGAATTATTTAGGTTGGAAAAGACCTCTATGATCATGATGACACTATAAAACAGAAGAGGCAACTATTACATACCTGGAATTGTCTATTCATCAGAACAGTTCAAGACTGATCAGCAATGTCTGATCTCCTACCATGTTTTCCTTCCTGAAAAAAACGCCAGCTCCTAAGAAAAACAAAGCCTGTGGTATTTCTTCATCATTTTTCACCATCTCTAAATGATATCATATACATTTCAAAATTTCAACTTTGCAAATGAATTTCATCCTTTTCTTCACTTCTTAGGGAAAAAAAAAAAAAAACACCAAACCAAATCTGGCTTCAGAGACTTCAAGAGGTTTTATTCAAAGGCAGCTGTAATCCTTAAGCAGTACCATTTATCTACACACTTCTCTTCCCTGCAGGGAGACATTGACTTTTTATTCAAGGCAGCAGATTTATTCCTCAAGAAAGAGAAGTTAGAAATATCTGGAACAGAAACCTGACTGATTTCATCTTACCCTTGGTCATAGAACCCTTTCCTCAAAAAAGAAAAATCTTTATATTTCAAGTATTCTTCCCTTTCAGGTGATTCAGGAGGACAGAATAAATGCTTCCAAGCTAATACAAGTTCCCACATCTTCTACTCAACCTCTTCTGGCCTTTAGGCCCTCACTGCACAGGACCTAGGCAATGAGTTCAGCCTGTTTCTGAATATCAGCTTCTTTCTGTCCCACCAGCATAGCATGACAGGACCCATTCTTTGGAAACCTAGAACTAGGTCTCCAAATGTCTAGTCAATTAGCTCCCTGAATTTTACTCTCCAGGGGTTTACAGGAATTAGCAAATTTACTATAGCCAAAGATCTCATAAGTAGAAAATAATCTATTTATATATGTCATCTATGGTCAAACTCATGAAGCTGACTGCTATAGATTAGAATCAATACAAAAAAAAAAAAAAGCTTTTGCCTTTACACTTACTACATATGCCTTTTTTTATGGTGTCTCCTTGGAAAAGTCTTGGAGATCATTCCAAAAGCTGCACTGTAAACATAGGGCATGCTGATGCCTTATGGATTAAACCCAGAACACCTGTCACACTTCTGACTAATGCAGTAGAAACTCTAAAATCAAAGTCAGGCATTCCCAATTAAGTATCTTTGTGCAAAGTATAAAAGAACAAGGTCAACCAGCTTATAAAAATAAATACCTAGAACTACTCACTGGGCTTCAGAGAAAGTCAGTCAACTCCTCCAACTAACCACTCAAGTTTTCCTGAATCCCACCTTCTTCTTAATTTACTACTTATGAAGGACAATTGCTTAAAAAGCAACCTTCTGTGAATAGATGATTGTATCCCTCTCTATTCATGCCCTGCAGACTTGTTTCCTTTCCATCTGCTCCTGTGTTTCTAATCGAACTGACTCAGCTAATATTTTTTTCAAATGGAATTCCAGCATCATTTGTATACTAGTACTCCTTCTCCACCAGCTTTTGCTACTCCCTCATTAAACACTGATTTCAGAAATGCCTTGTAGACATTCCAAAGCCTGATAAAAATCCTGATTTCCTCATGTTTGTTTCATACATGTCTTTTTAAAGTCTTAACAGAATACAGTTAAGGGCATTAAAATCTTGTTGAGAAGGAAGTTGAATCATTCAAATTCTACTCTGTTCTTTCATTACTACACTGGGTCATCTCACAGTACAAATGTACAAGCTTTAAATATCTCATAATTTATTTGAAGATCATTTTCCACTCACATCTATCTTAAATATTAATGTCTCAAGAAGCTAATAGAAATCTGATATCCACAGTAATACTCTAATCTTCATTTTTCCAGTCATTACTAGAATCTCAAAAAAAGCTTATTTTCACATATTTTTTACTTCATCATCATATTCTAGCTAGTCTCTACTCAAATCTCCTCTACCACATGTCCTCATTTCTCTAAGGTCCACATTCTCAAGTATCTCTTAACACAGTAACTAGAGCAATTAATTTAAAGATAAGTTCTTCCTAATCTTGAAAGCAAGCAGATACACACAGGGAGACAAACAGAGGCATGATTTTACAGTAAGCAGCTTTTTAAACAAATTGAAGGATGTGAAGACGTGGGTTTAAGTAGAAGATTTTCTAAGGAATGAATACTCCTGTAACACATATTAGAACACTTTCACATAGATACAAATGTTTTGAGCAATTCTTACAGCATTTACTTCATTACCTTTTAAAGGACACACCTATAATTGAGTAATGTAGCAATATTAGAATGTGAGAAGGAAGCTTCCTGTGCATTTTCAGAAAGACTTTAATTATGCGAAGACCTAACTCTAACTTTGTAATAGAGCTTAGACAGTGTTAAATAAAATAAACAGGACCAAATTAAATTTCACATCATAATCTTACCAATGCTTAAAATGCAAAAGAATTTCCTAGGAGTCAAGAAATTGTTACCTGAATTCTTTATAATTCTTTACAACTACAACCAAGACACACATACATATATTAAGGCACTGCAGTAGCTGTCCTAATGTAATAATGCTGGCAATCAACAACCAATTTGACACATAGAGAGTGGCAGAGTCTTATTAAACCTCTGAGTAAGAAGGCAAAAGTTCAATTGTTACATTTTAGGCCATTCATTCTAGTTTATGCTCAAATCTGTACCATTAAGGTATAAGCATATGCAATCTGGCTGCACAGAAACCAAGTAAAAAATTCCCTACCTGTTTTACTGATCTTTCTTTGTTCTTCAAGACAGTGAAATTTTCAAGCATTAGCTTGGCCGTAAACACTTATAAACATGGAATATTTTTAAATCTTCAACAGTAGAGGGACTATGTTTGGCAAATGCAAAACACTAATGCCAAAATAATTAGAGAATGGTTAAGCATTCATACACAAAATGCATAACAGCTTTTAATATATCCTTCCATATATTTGCAGACTAGTAGCTACAATATTTCCAGACTTTATTTTCTATTTCAGGCAATTTTTCAACTAACTTGAAAATTTCTTCTAGATTTGATAAATAAGCAACATGTGCTTTTTAAAATTACATTTAACTTTTTATTGATTATCATACTACTCCACAATCTCTTTTTGCAGCACCTTGTACAAGAGCTTTAAGGTTCTGCCAAACAATATTCCATAACAAAGGAAGCTGCTTTTTTCAACTTCACTATAAACCCAGCACAAACCTTTATTCCACTGCTATTGCTGATTTTTGAGATCAAGTTCCAGTAAGCCACAACTTACCTCCTAATTAAAAAAAAAAAAAAAAGGAACAAGATTCACATCAGTGACTATTAAGCGCATCAGTGATATTATTTAAAGCAAACAGGAAATCATCGGGGACACTGTGTATACCAAGTAGTATTGCAAATGCTGAGGCCAGTTAGATCTTGAAAACTGTGCTCTGCACAGAAGCAAGCAGCTCACATAATGATGCCACTCCTGATCTTTAACAGTTTAAGTCCTATGAAAAGTAAAAAATATTTCCTACCGCCAGTTCTCATAATGCAAGTACAAGTTGCTAGCAATTAAATGGAATCACTAAGAGAGAAGCAGTCTTTGGGTTCTGACACAGATCAGCTCACTCTCCCTCAGTCATCAGTACTCTATTAAGCTATTCATAGAATAAAAACTACCAGATTAAACTACATTTAGCTTGCTGCGTCACATGAATATGCCCTCACTAATCACCACACAAAGCCATCTTGTGAGAAACTAGTCTTTATTGCTACATTGAAGCAGTTCATGATTAAATGCATCTTCAACACTTTGCTATCCAAAATTATTTTTTCCCATTACCATTACTTCTGTCATATCCTAGAGTGTTAACATGCCATTTCACTGCCTCTGCAAATAGTGCAACTGAATAATTACGACAGTGCAAACAATGGAGCAAGTGATCTGTATGAGAAAACATGATATAGATCCATCTCCATATAGCAGAGTAGCAATGCAATTTCTACACATCCTATGTATATTTGAATTCTAACTATCAGACAGCTCTGATCTGTGCTTTCATATTCCTAGCTGTTTTACAGCATGAATCATTTACTTGGAATTCATTCATTCAGTGCATTTCTAGCAATTCTGTCTTTCAATAAAAGCTGATTCAATTAGAATAGACTCACATGACCCATATGGTTTTATCAGTCTCTGTAAAAATGTGCAGAAAACTACCCCTTGAGGCAGTGTCCCTATTTAATCATTCCCTTAAAGGGAATGCCCTATTTTCCAGATGACATTTAACAGATGAGGCCAGCAAGTCTCCTGAAGACAACTGGTACAGTGCATAACAGCCTGCTCTAAGAAATATTTGTTCAGCACCTTTAGAAAGACAAAGCTCATCCTCATGGATAATTTTCAAAGCAGACATTAAATGTTACTTCTCCAACAACCAGTTAAAAGGCTCCAACCTCTTGGATATTGTTGTTAGAATTCTTCTCCATATGCCACAGGCTGTGGTGCACCAATGCTCAGTGTGACAGCTATATTGAAAATACCCTGCTGGAGAAATATACTGGTATCAACTAATTTATGTTTCCTAGATGATGATGAGCTACATATGAGCAGGGATCAGGAAGCTCAATTTCCTCTAACAACATCCTCTGAGGAGGCAGTATTTGGGAGTCTACAGAAAAAGGAGTGGTTACTATCTCCTAGACCCCAAGATCCTTGGGATTAATGCGGCAGTGACCTCTTCTAAATGCCAATCCCCCAAAGGACTGGATCCTTCATGCTGCTTCTCTATCCCTTTCCTGCAAAAACTGTGAAACCCTCTTGCACCTATGCAAAAAACCCCATGCAAAATATGAGGATTACACTGATGCAGCAGCAAAGTTGTTGCACTGAACATGGCCAATGCTCGGTACAGCTAGTTTTGTGATCAAACTGGAAGGAGCTTGCTTCTGACCTCTTATTTGCTCTGCACTGCAAGTGTCATTTTCCCAAAAACTGACAGCAATCTAGAAACTTCTTCCATTCAGAGCCAGCCCCACAAAGACGTCCACCTTAAGTAGGGAAAAAGACTACTCCATAATGTTCTTCATTAAGATCTTCATTAATCTAAAAAGATGCCACAGAATGAGTCCTCACATTCTTTTTTATCCTCCTTATTCAACTACAGAATTTCTAGTGCATGACCCTAATAAGAGATTTCAGTGACAGCCAAAACAAGTAACTTTCCTTTCACAGCATGTGCCAAACCAACTTTCTTCAGCTTTTAGAGCTGGGAACTCTATTTCCATAGTGAATTTTCAAGCCCCTACTCATTCACACTTTTTTTTTTCCTACTAGGCACTGTCATATGACCTCTATGGTACAGAGAAAGTATATTCAAGCATTTTGGAAAAGTTTAAAGATAGGTTCCAAATCTTCAGTAAGTTAGAAAACTTTCAATTGCTTGTTTCCTCCCTACCCCTCAACTCCTAAGAAAACAAGAAAAAACTTGTAGTAGACGTCAAGGTCATATCTTCTAGTCTTCAATCTGACTTTTGATGGAAAGTTTGCCAGCCAAAAGCCTCCCAACAACATTCTACAGTTGAACTTTCCAAGTTCAAGCCTGCTCTACATCAACGTACCACATACCAGTGGAATGCACTTCAGAGAACAGACAATCCTCAGGATCTCTCTGTCCTACTTAAACCAGGATAAGCTACTGCGTAAAAGGATAAAAATTGAACATTTAGTATTTTGTTCTAACTAGCCTACTTCAAAAGTATCTTGTAGCTGACTGTGTGAGCCAAGAAGACATCATTTGAGACTCCCAGGAAATGTTCTGCAAAGCATGCTGTCCTAACCTGACTTTCAAGATGAAAAATACAGATATCAACGTTTTTAAACTATCAAGTTTTTTAACTATCAAGTTTTAAACAGGAACAGGCATAGTGGGCTGTCACAGCAATGAAGGAAAATTGGATATAAAGTTAGAGGCAGAAAATGCAAATTCTCATCACTTTACAAGTGATAGGAGAACTTTCTTTTTACCAGCTAATCTTTTCTTTTAACATATTTCATCTTATTTCAGGTGTTTACCTTTAGTCTAGACAGACAATTTTCCCTAGAAAAGATGCATAGAATATGAATACCACTGGTGGCACTAAAAAACAAAGATGACATATCCAACAACAACAACAAAAAAAGAAACCCCAAAAAAACCCCAAACAACAAACAAACAAAAACAAAAAAAACCCAAACAAAAAAACCCCAAAAAACAACCAAAAAAAAAAAACAAACCCCAAAAAACATCCCAGCAAGCAAAGCTACTTATATCAAAACACACATTACTTATACCCCAAAGGAAAGTACTTAATCATGAAAAGAAAGCAAATACCAGATGGTGTAAAGTCTTCTTTGCTTCAGTACCCACACAAAAGTTTAACTCCATATAACCAAATTAAACAAGGGAGTATGAGTTCAAGAAACACACCACTGAATGTTATTTATGACAGTCAACAGCCTCTAATGAAATTCACCCTCAGAAAAAAATGTTTAGAGAAATACATGAAAGGTGAAAGAAGTCATCAAGTATTGAAGAAGGAAAAAAAAGGGGAAAAATCATAATATGGGCAAATAACCTTAATCTAACTCAAATTTCAGAAAGATACTAGAATGACATTATTTAAGAATTGG
Source organism: Pycnonotus jocosus (assembly GCA_013400435.1). Classification (NCBI taxonomy): domain Eukaryota; kingdom Metazoa; phylum Chordata; class Aves; order Passeriformes; family Pycnonotidae; genus Pycnonotus; species Pycnonotus jocosus. The sequence goes on along the minus strand of VWYP01008539.1, from coordinate 416,465 downwards.
GAGCACTAAAGGATAAAGCCAATTTGCTTGACAGTCTTAGTTTCTTTAATGGACTAGTAGCTTTGCTGACTAGGAGAAAATAAATATGCATTGCCAGTCTTGACCCGCAACGCAGTCAAAAATATATTTTCCCACTTAAGTTAAACTATGATGAGGACAAAGTTATGCAGAATGAAGTTCAAAATTTGGGTTTAATAGTTCCCAACAACCAGCTCTAGATATATTTACATGCATCTAGTGGGTAGCATTTTATAGGGAGGTTCTACAGCCACAATATTTAATATTTTTAATTGTACTTTGGACAAAGGTGTAAGGAATAGAACAAGAATCAGCCTGAGAGGTGGTGAGAACTATCTGACAAGACAATCCTGCATGAAAGTGACTCAGAATGAAAATTATTATGAATTCCAAAAAAGACAGCACAGAGCACAGCAGCCCCACAACTACATGAAAAAAAGCCCTACTTAAGTAACAAGATACAAAACGATACTAGACTGTAGTGGATCAAGTAGATTAGAATTTTTATGAGCTTCTTAGAGTACCTAATTAAGATACCTGTCAGGTTCAAAACTGCAAAGATTTAACATGAGATTTAACCTTAAGAAAAAAAAAGTCAACAACACTCCCCCTACTCCTTTCTAAAATTCAGACTTGATTTTCTTTTGGTTTGCTGCCCATTGCACTCTGTATTGCCCATACAAGCTATACCCATGAGGAGCATCTAACAGAAGCCATCCAACCAAAATTCATTTATTGCTTTATAACAACACTGAAATTGATGAGTACAAAATTCTTAAGTTTCTCTCTATTTTTCAGGGAAAACAATTCCTAAATAAAATTCTAAACAACTTGAAAGATTATTTAAAACCTCTTTTTAAAAACAAGACCAGAAGTCCAGAATTACTATTTTATTAAATGGCTACCTACAGAGCAAAAGGGATTTATTCTTGCTTCTCTTCATAATTTAACATGAACACTAAACCATAAACCCTGTAATATATAATCCATATTTTGCCAAGCTCTATATATGACTTTTCCACTCATTCCTGAAAATATTTCCTTCTCTAAACTACCACAAGTAACAAACAGCTCCCGAGTCTGTTGAGCTCAATTCAGTCATGTATTTGTAAAATCAGCATGACAGGCAGTCACAGTCTTCCTCTTTTTCTCTCTCCCAACCTTCCCCCGACACGCACACGTATGTGCACACACAGAGGCTGCATTCTGGAAGGCAGAAGAGTCCTTAACAAGCTGTTGTGAAACAGATATGTTAAACCAGATATACAAGAGAAGTACCAACTCTCTGTCCTCAGCAGTACTGCATTTCAACAGAAATACAAAATACCAGATTTGATTAAATTTAACTGATTTGTGCTTATAAACATCCAGATGGTACATGACTAAACACATTGCCCATGTTTTCTGAAGAAAAATGACCTTGATATCCAAGTTAAAAAATTAAACATTTTATTTATGAGTCTCAAAGTATAAAACAAACTCATGGCAGTTCCAAGTAGAGACCTGTATCTCATACTTAGGAGATCATCAGATATGATTCTAAAATACATTAGACAGCCAAACTCTCAGGCACAGTCAAGGAACATAGACCAAACACCAAGGAAATGTACAAAGATCCTATCCCAGTTCCTTATATCTCACACTCTTAGGTGTCTGGTGGGATTTAAATTTGGCTTTTCATAGTTTAGCCTGTGAGAAAAGGAACGATTCAGTGATGAAGATCAATAGATCATAGAACACAGAAGCCATGCCCTCATCTGCCTGGTTATATATTACTGCTGCTTTAACAATGAAGGACATTAAGGGGTATAGATCCCAAATCCACAAAAATTCATCCTGACTAAACATGACTTTCTCATTCTGGCTATAAATTTCAGGGGCTTTTTTTATAAATGACAGTGCATATATGAGCTCACTCAACATGTGTATCAAATTGGAATTCTTTAAAAAAACACCCTAAATCCAAGTTAAGGGAAAAAAAAAAAAAAAAACACTAAACCAAAACCCACAAAACTTCACAGAAGCCATTTGTACCAGTCTCATCTCCTTATTCTCCCTTTCCTCCAGTCAAAAAAAAAAAATTCTGGGTCCTGCACCAGGACTCAGATTCACTGCCAAGATTAAGCTTTTATTTAACTCAAAGCAAGTAATGAAAGTAATTCTAAAAATAAAATAAAACCATAACAATCATAAAATACACATTTGTACAACAAATCTTCCCCTATTACTAGCTAAGAGAATCCTATTAGTGAAAATACCCTTTAAAATTTGGCCATTTTTTCTAATTTAAAAATCACATCATGTTATCAAGTCTGAAAAAGGGAAATTGATCACGTCCCTACACCCTTTTTCTCATTTGTTTACACAGTAGAATATTATTCCAAGCACTTCAAAGTTTAAAAAGCCAGTATTTGCAGTTCCTCCTGTAGCTCTCACTACACTGCCCTGGATGCTCATCGTTCACACTGAAAGGAGAAGTGGTTTGTAACAGCATGAGAGAAAGAATAGGATCCTGCAACTAGAGATCAGACCACATACATAAAAACCACATGAAGAAAAGCAAAGTGACAGGTAATTTTAAATCTTGATGCTATTGCTAACTGAATAACAAGGGCATTAATAACACTTTGGAGGAAGTTGAAGCAGAGAGGTGTCAACAAGGCAGTAATGCAGCCTCCTAAAAAGCAGCAGAAAAGCAGGAAACATGCACTCTTTTACAGGGAATGCCAATCCTCTCATGTACTTCTTCCCAGCAACACAAACTCTTAATCTTCAGCTTTACAACACATCTAAATTACAGTGACTAATGGTGTTATCTGGCAAGGAAAGCAAAATCCAAGCATCTAGTGAAGGACAGACAAACTGGGAGCAAATACTCGCTGTCCAAGGACCCAGTCCAATTCTTGAAAGCTAACCAGGATTGGTACACTCCTGATTCAGGTAGTGCCATGAAGAACAGAAGGAAGGAAAGGAAGAAATGGTTATCTGTCAGTGGAGGCAACTTCTGACAAAGCAGTAATTGTGACAGTCAAACCAAATTCAGCAACCCTATTATATCCTCTCCAAGAGCCATATAATTCCCTTTCATGTTCCCGGCACACCATCATCGCCTCTGTTGCTTTTACACAGTTCCAGTCCAGGCTTCTTCAGTGTTGTAGCAAATGAAGATTTTCAAGTAATTTAGTCTCAGCAAAATTAAACAATTTCATGGGGCAAGGAAATCAGACCACTTATTTGGCCTAAGGACTTTTCCTCTTGCCAAACTACAACGGCTTTTGCAAACAACAAACATTCTCAAAAAAGTCATACAAATTCTTTATAATGGAAACTACTATTAGGCAACCTAAATATAGAGGTGGCTACCAGTTCCCTCTATAACACAGTACATTAGGGTTCTATTCAGTATTCCTTACTTGTGCTTCTAATGAACTTCAGCAGGAGATTTGTTCAACAGAGGAGTAATTATTAAAGTCCTATGTTCCTTACATTTATATAACATTTTTCACCCAGAAAGATTTCAAAATGTCTTAAAGGTCACATGTAGAAAATTACTATACTCAGTGCAGTCTCCTATCCAGAGGAACACAGTAATTTCTCAGTACCCAAGCAACAAAACAGAACAATTTAGGTTAGAAAGTAAATACTAAAGCCATGTGTACATGGAGAGTTTAAATCCTCAGTGACATCACCAAACTAACATCTGGCAATAGCTATAGAGTAAAAGGTAGAGGGATCTCCATCTGGCAGATAGGATCTTAGTTTTATATCTGACTCGGGGCACATCTAACTGGCACCATGCTGGGGCACTGCTTTAGTACTAAACCAAAGAGTGCAACATTGGGAATCAGTTACACCACCTCCTGCAGCATCCAGGATTCCCCCTGGGACATCCCCCTCCAAGGACAGCCCATCCAGCACAGCCAGGACAGTTTAACCATCCAATGCCATAGACAAAAAGTTAATTTGACTCCACAATCTAATCTGCTTTGAAAATTTGGTCTACAAATAAAATATAATAAAGAAATTGTAAAATTTACTTGTGCTCATCTTAAGAATTCTATGAGTTACTAAAGAACATAATCCACTTCTAGCCTCTGGCACAAAAGATAACTATTTCAGAGAGAAGAAATTATTCAACAGTGAAAACACCCACAAACTCTACCAGTACCTGAAAATATTTCTGTAAAGGCAAACGTGCATAATCAGTATATTTAAAAAAAAAAGTTTCAATCAACTTTGCACCCAATTTCCAGTGGCCTTCAAACCTACTTAGCTTCAACACAATTGCCTGTTTTTCCACCAGCAAATATGGTCACATTTAGTGAAGTTTAACATGCGGAATCAGGTATTACACATTTCAAACATACATATTACACAAAGAAAGAGATTTCTCTGAATTCAAAAGAAGCATAGTGTTCTGCAATGTCTTACAGACAAAGCTCTAACTAGTAAAAAAAACACAATTGAAGCTTCTCAGTAAGAACCTGTGCACAGCAACAACCCTGCTAATGCATCAACTCAATCTAACATCAAGCTTCAAAATGGAAGACTAAAATAAATAAATAATGCATTCTCAGTGCCATCAAAACATGGTAGCATTGCTATCCTGCCCCATGTTGATGAAAATCATTTTGTCCTATAGGCAACACCAACTAATACTCTAACAAGGTAGTAATTTGGTCACTTGGACTCTAGGTCCTTGGGGGGAAAAAACCCGCAAAAACAAAAACCACCCAGCTGGCCTTTTGTGTTTCTTTGGCACCCTAATGATTCTCTTCATGGACACAAAGCTCTACTTACTAGCTCAAATCATATATCAGAACTGGAGACAAAAGCTGTCTGGCCTAAAAGCTCAACTTTAATCTACCTCATGCCATGTGTAAAACCTGGATTTTGCAATCATATGAAGATGCAACCCATCTAAACCTTATGGGGAAAAAGAGTCCCATAAACCTACTCAGGGACACATTGTTACAGAGTTTAAGTAGAGAAACAAGAAACCTATCAACTTCGAATACCAGGTCACTGTCAGGGAGTTAAGTGGAAAGCAAAGAAAGAAAAAAGACATTTTGTTGCAAAATTATTTAAAAATGAAATATTCAAGTAGGGAAATTAGAAGACAAGGAAAATACTTGTTACTCAGGAGCTCCATTTTTTGTTTGTTAAGTTTCAATGCTTTTATCCAGCAGAGTTTTCAATGCAATAAAATATAATTTAAAGCTGACTTTTCTTATCAAACTGACTGGATGTTAAAGAGGCCGTTTTCACGATGTTTTCAAAGACTTCACATTAATTCAGCAGTCTTATTTTGCTGAACATTACCGACCTGTACACCTCTCTCTGTGATATAAACATAATGCCATTGTTATATCTGTCAACCATAATATATGTGACAGATGCAATTCCTTCTTGTCACATTTACCTTACTGATTTCTTTTCTTAAGAAAAAAAACCCAATCAAAACATTCAACTAATATTCACAACTGAAGTTATGAGTAATTCCTTCAAATATTCATTCTATTTTTCAGAAGTCAGGGAAACCAATTCCAGAAATAAAGAATAATCATTTTTGTCAAGTAATTGGACCCAACCTTGTACTTACAATATCAAACATGTAACATTTATTGCAAATCATACTCAGCACTGCTTCAACCAATATCTACAATGTACTTGCGGCTTTTGATAGGATTGCAACTTGATTGCCATTTAAACTTCTCTTGCTGATGGGATTAACCCATAGGTATGGTAACGGTGAGAAAGGATTCTTGAGCAACGTTTTCTTCTGTTAGCATGCACGGCTACAAGTGCACTCAAGTGCGTCCGTAAAAAGCCTCCATTCCCCAAGCACACATGTTTAGGCCACCAGCAGGCACAGGAACCAGTTAATCCACCGCAAGCTTTGTGACTGGTGCAGAGAAAAGGTCCTCCTGGGAAGTCACGGTTACACAGGGAGGCAATTCCATACAGTGCAATTCAGCTAACAATTCCTCCCTAAACACTGAAGGGTTATAATCCGCCCCCTATAGCACTCAGAAACCTGCACGGTGATAATCTGTGATGAAAGGCGAATTAAAATAATACCAATACTACTACTAATAATAAAACAAAGGGTTATGTATGAGGCAAAGTTAAATACATAGAAAAAATAATTTAAAAATTAAAAAAAAAAATAGGAGGGTAAGTGTCTTAGCGGGCACACCCTAGGGGACAGTTTTTCTTCGTGAGAGGGACATCATCTCTCCAGGGTTAGGCTGTGCAGGCACTTCTGCCCTTCCCGGCATTTATTATTTCTGTTTCTACACACGCCGGCGCACCGCTGGGTCAGGTTCACCGAGGAGCCCCGGTCCGGGAGAGGCTGTGTGTTCCCGCCCCCACCTCTGATAAACGAGACCCGATTCCTGTCACGGCCGCCCTCCCTCACACCCTGGGGATGCACTGCGCTCCCCCGGGCCCAATTCCTGTCACCGCCGCACAGCCGCTCCCCCGCCGCCCCCGCTCCCCCTCCGCCGGCGACCCACCGTGTGGAGGTGCCCTTCCTCACGTCGCACATCAAGCACTTGAAGGCCTCGGCGCTGTTGCGGAAGGTGCAGACGCTGCAGTCCCAGTACCCCTCGTCCGAGGAGGGTTTCGGCTGCCGCTTCGACCTGCGGAGACACACGCGCGCCAGGGGCAGCACCGGCCGC
>VWYP01008539.1:351094-409516 GCA_013400435.1 Pycnonotus jocosus | reverse complement strand
GAGGCGGGAGGCGGTGCTGGGCAGAACGGGCAGACCGGCAGGATGGGTGGCTGCGGCCGGCCTGCACGGCGCTTTCCTTAAAGCCGCCCCTCTGTTATCGCCCAAGGTTGCTCGCGCTAGCGTACACATTGTCTTTTGCTTCTTCCCACAGAAATTGCTCCGGGCCGTGGTTTACAGTAAGAAACAATCGGGAATAAACTGAATACGAACTTCTGCTTAGAAGTCTTGATCTAAAGCATCCCGTTGGCCTGAGGCCAAAGGAGAACAGCATAGGTACCAATACAAAACCAAGAGAGAAGTGGTGTTATCTTGTACGCGTGTGCAGGGTGCTACTTTTGCACTTAAAAGCTTGCAAGTACAGCGTGGTTCTCATGCATCATAGCAACCTCAGACAGGACACGGGTGTTTATCACCCCTATTATCAGAGTGCACCAGAGCCTAGTCACAGGCTAGGATGCCATTTTGCAGGATGCTGTGCAAATAGAACAAAGAGCACATGTGTTAAGTACATAACAAAGACAGCAGTTAGACACAGGTAGAGAGCAGAATGCAAGCAGACAATGAAATTATAGTGGTCAGCATCTCAGTGGCCCAAGCTATTACTGATGCGTTGCCAAGAAATGATGGGATTTCGAGAACAAAATATGCCCAAGGGGAGTTTTACTGAAGTGTGTGAAGACGTAGATGTGTTTTAAAAGTAAGCAAGTGGACAACAGAGAAATTTTCTGATTTTGGAGGCAAAGTTTTCAAGACAAATTTCAACTAGAAATACTGGGATAGAGAGGAAAAATGCAGGTAATGTACTTGAAAATTTAGGGAAGCAATTAAAGACCACTTAATTGGGTCTAACATTTATGCAAAAGAACTAACACTTTTACAAGATTCACAGTTTTCTCTATTTCTTGAGGAATACTGCTCGAGGAATGCTGCATGTCAGCAATTGGAAACCTGTGTAGGATTTACTTGTGGCTGGCCATTTATCCTGAATTCCTTCCGCATTCACAACCAGCTTCCAGTATTACCTTTTTCCTCACCTCATGGTTCTCTTTCTGTATTTGCCTGACCTTGTCCTTCATTTCTCTATTGCAATTTCTTTCTTCCTTATCTCTTTATGCTTATGCAGTCTTCTGTAAATTATGAATAAAATGTATGGATTGCACATCTGAGGGTGAGGCATGCCACACACAGACAGCTGGCCTGGGTTCATTTGCATTTACTTAGACATCTACATGAACTAGGAGCCCAGACCCAGCTCTCAGCAGGAGAAACAAGCTCATGCTGAAGATGATTGATCTGATACAAAGACAGGAATACAGTCTTCTCACTTGTGGGGACAACTTCTTTCCATTGACTATAAAGAGTATTTTGCACCAGTAGTCCAGAAGTGGATGTTTAAAGTTACAGAATTATATGGGCTTGAACCTGACATTATGTAGAAATCTCTTCATGGAAAGCAGTGGAGAAACCTGTCTCCTTGTGCCCTTTTCCACAGCACACTTTCTACTGTATAAATAAACATTATCTCCCCACTCTTGGAAAGTAGTTATTCTGAAACAACTGCTTTCTCTTGACCTTTCCCCTGTCACAGCCTACTTTCTCCATACCAATTGTGGGAAACAGAACTTCCACTGATGGTTACAAAACACTGAGATATGGTATAATCCCTCAGGAACCATTCTTGGAGAGAACTATTTCTAACCAGGAGGAGGAAACACAACTGCCAGCCCTGTTATCCCTAACAGAAGAGTAATTTTTCTGGCTTTTGTGTTCCAGACCACCTGCTTCAAGGTCATCACCCAAATGACCATGCCTAAAACTCATCATGTTTTCCCAGCAGCATTGGACCTGTTTCCCCTGAGCTCAAACTAACCCTTATTTTGGGAGCTGAAATGTGATTTGGATGGTGCATTCAAAAGTTCAGGTGTATGGGCCATGGTGCAACTCAGTGGCCATGGGTTTGTGCAAGTGTGAGTCTTATTCTTGAATAATGCTGGAAAGGATTGAAAGAATATTTTCCTTGCAGCCTTGTTCTGTCCTCAAATAGGGACACAAGAGAAGACCACCAAAAGCATCAAGCTATCCCATGTCATCTCTGCAAATGAAACAGTGATGGAAGGCATTATTTAGCAGCAATGCTGGAAAGCACATGTAAGAAGTGTGTGTAATAGTCAGATACTGAAGAGATTCAGGGGGAGTTTGATAAACTGAAAAAGTTGAGAATTCCAGTCAGATATTTTGTCATCCAGTGGTATTCATGTGAACCCAGAAAACTCATCCGTCTTTGCTAAATATTTGTATGGCACATGTTCTAGAAAGCTTGAATGACAAAATTGATGGCATCAGTATTAAGAGTCTTTTAAAAAATGTTTCTGGGAAAAAAAGGGGATGCATGAACCATCATTTTGAATACACTTAAATTTTGACTTTGTCTAGTACAGTTGTTCCAGAGTAGTTATTTGTCCCCTGTTTTAATTCAGCTGAGCTAAAGTAAACATGTATTTAAGACAAAAGAGATGGGAAATATAATTGTATCTTTTTTACATCAGCTATCACTCTCTAGCTAGTGTTTGGTCTCTTATTATCTTAAAACTGACCTGTTTTGTAGCATTATACAAGGGAAATGCTCATAGTATGATATATAGTATGATATATTGAAAATCATATATGCTGATGGCTTTGTGGAAGTGATATATTTCTGTATATCATATAAATGTTCTGGCATTCATGACTTCTCAACTAAAAGTTTATTCATAATAAAGAGGATGTGAAAGAGGATGGTAGCAATTTTTAAGTACCTATTGTAGGAAAATTCTTACTGCGGAGAAAATTACAGTTGTTCCCAAAAAAAGGTGTTCACACACCTTTTATTAAGAACAAGCCAGTGCTGTGTAAATCCATACAAAGACTTGCCGTTTAGTCAATACTTGAACCATCGCTGTGCACATCAAACCTATGCCAGTTCCTGCATTATCAGCATCTTGAGCAATTAAGTAATCACTTTGTCACTGCTTGAGCTTAAAAAACTCTCCATAAAGATGACTATCATTATGTTGTAGATAAACCACTCTATTCATGAAAAGGAATACTACATAAGTACAAAATTGTACTGGAGCAAACGCATGTTATTCCAGCATGGTGTATCCGTTTTGCTTGGGTTGCACTGGTACAATAAAATTAATACAATTAAATCAATTAATGGGAATTTGAATGGTAAGGGGTTTTTTGACATGTTAGGTACAATAAGGCCTAAATCCTGGTTGAGTTTCTATGTGGTACTGGGAGGGGGGGCAAAAATTAAAAATCAGAGATAGTGAAAAGTGGAAGCTGCTTGCAGACTCTATAATAATGATAGTAAGATGGGTGAGAGCGAGCACTCCCCCTCCAGCCTTTGTTTGCTCAGCCTCTAGTGCAGCCCAAGCTATCAAAAGAAGTATCAGTGGGTCCAGACAACTCATGCTCCTCTTGCTAGTGTGTGGAGGCAGGAGAGTGAAATTCTGCTTTAGAAAGGGCCAGAACAGAGAGACCACACCTAGAATACTTCATAACATCAGAAAGTCTAAAAACTGGTTTTTGAAAGAGTTTTCACTTCCTTGCATGTACAAGCCTGACCTAAACATATTGTATATCTTTTAGGGAAATATAGCACTTTATGAGAGTTGATTCACCACCATATCCTTCAGGTTTCACACAGGTAGAGTGGCCCTGACATCAGCAGGGATATGCTGTCATGAACCTTGAGTAACATGATGGTAATTAAGTTCAAGAGTCTTTCTAGGGTCATAATTTGACTGTATGTTTATGCAAATTTGGCTCCAAATTCATAAGACAGAGGATTGTACACAGAACTCTTGCAGGTTACAGCACAGCAACAGTAGCTGCATGTGTAAGATCAATAAAAATCTGATCATAATTGTTATTTTTATATTTGTACTCCGTGAACTGGAATGAAATTATCAAATCACTTACTTTCAGGTATTTGGTAATCATTTCAGTAACTGCTTACTTGTCATTCACTCTCCTAGTTTGGGCCCAGCCTTTATACTTTCAGATTTTGTACTGAATTTTAAAGTTGTTCAGCTCTATAATTTCTTTAAATCCTCTGATTAATCAAAGAAAGCTCTTAAAGTAGAAGTTTCCTTACTTTTTCCATTTAGCCTCTCCCTGAGGTAATCCAAGATGTGAAGGATCACTGGTAGGAATGAAGAACATCCTCAACATTCACTCAATATTTCTTGCCCTTTTGCTGTGATTTGGTGGCACACATGATGGTCTTTTAGACTGAGGAAAATTTAGATTGTTAATAAATAATACTGATACTTAATTCTATCATACCTCATACAGAAGAGGTTTGCTAAAAACTGCCTGTGAATACTAAATTGAAGGTATGCCAGGCAATTGCTTCAGACCCTGGAAAGGTGTTCACATCCTTTGTCTGGACTTGAGGAACCAGTGGAAGTTTTCAGCCCCACAAATGGTGAAAGAATGGTTCCTCCAGGGCAAATTGTTCAAATCACTGGATTTTGCTTTGAACCATCTATAAAGGAAGCAGAGGGAGACAAGGCTCACTAGCACCTGTTAATTTGGATCTCCAGGATTAAACTTCAGTGAAGCTGCCCTTATCAACTATTTAAATTTGGGGCTGAATCCTTCCCTATCTGCTCCCATCAAGGTGAATTGAAATAGTGTCCCCTACACCCTATGCCAAGGGAGGATTTATTTGAGCAAAGTCAGTTTCCTGTGGAGGAATAGGTATGTATTGCTGAGGCTCCTTTAAACAAAAATCTCTGAGAAAAAGATCTCTGCTGCCACTTCTCGCTGACATCAGCATAAGATCTAGCTGGTTGCAGGGGTGAACACATAGATACCTCAATTAGCAAGCCAAGCTCCCTTGGGGCTATAGGAGAGAAAAAAAAAATCCCACTCTCAATGCTATCTGTTCAAGTCTGCTTCTTGATTTCATCATGTGTCTTGATCCCTCCTAATATATTCTCTCATTCCTTTTCTGCTATTTGTCATCTTTCTGGCTGTGTTTTTTCTCCTCCTCTTTATGTGTTCCTTCATTCTCCTTCCTGTTTTCTTTTCCTTCTTGCCTTTACGTCTGAGATTTGTCTTTCTGCCTGGTCTTCCGTATTACTAATTCTGCCTGCTCCATCTTTCAAGTTCCTTTTCTGTCATGTCTCACTCTTCTCTTGCTTGATTTTTACTTTCACTGATTCTATCTATTTTAGAAGTTGTTTTAAAGTGTTAAAATTTGATAGGAGGTTGAGTTTCCTATTTTTGTGTTACACAGGTGGCAGGCTTCCCACGGAATTAGTGCCAAAGGAAGAACAGCAGCACAAAGGAGATTTCACAGTTCACAGCAATATTTAAAGCATTCTGAATCTGATTAGGGAATATGGCTGAAAGTCACATAGCTTCTTGGTCCTACATAGCATTTTTTAAAAGCTGTCAGAGAAAAAAAATTAAATACTGGAACTAAAGCCTGTAAGCCAGTTCCATGCTTAGTTCAGTGCTCCAACACCATTTCAAGACAGCATGCAAACACCCACTGCAATGGCTGGATTCACAAGTGCCATAAGCTGCCTTTGGATCAAAAGTGCTGTTCAATTTTTCTCACTGTAAAGCTCTTTTTTGAATTCCTCCAGATTTACTCTGAGATCAGATTTTGACTTACAGGCATTATCTTTGACTAACAATAGGAAAAGGGTGACTGTGTCTGAATTGTGGGATCAGTAGGAAAAAAAAGATATTGCAGATGTGCTGATTTTTTCAGATGTAATAGAAGTAATGAAGTCAGAAAAAAACCACACAAAGATGATTAGTCCTTGAGAAGAATATCTTTTCTGTGTGTAGTAAAAAGCATATTTTACTGTTTATAGTTATATATACACACATAGAAACACAGAGACATGAGTACTTAAACATTCAAAAGAATTGCAAATTTTTCTTGAAAGGTATTTCATATCAGCTATCATACATTTTCATTATGAAATATTCTGAGGTAAGAGATCTCCATGAGAAACCTCATGAGTCCCTTTTTTTCCCAATTTCTACATTATTCTATGTAAGAAAAATAATGATGAATGTCATAGAAGTGCAGTATGCAGGAGTGCTGGTATAAGAGCTCACTTTTCTATTTTGGCTTGAAATTACTTTCTTGGCCTCAATTTGCTGAAGTTTATACCCTTCATGACATAATCTATGTCAGTATCTTCTGCCTCCAGCTCCAGTGTTACATTTCCATTTTTTGTTGGTTTTTTTCCTCCTACTTTTACTTAATTTGAATACAAAATATAGAATCCAAAAAATAAAAAGGAAGAAAAAAAAGAAGAGAGATCAGATCCAGCTAACAGAACACATCTGTCTGGATTCAAAATCAAGGCCAGGTGGGGAAACCTCTTCCCTGAGAAGACAATCTCCTTGCCACTGTGCTAAGGTCATTGCAATGCCAATATCCCTAAATAACCATACACTGCATCTTACCACCCTTTTGTCCTTCTTCCTGTCCTTTTGCCTCTCTTCCCATCCTTTTGCTTGGACTTGTACTGTTGCCATGTGCAGGGCTGGACTTTGTAGACTCAATATTGCATAAAAGTGTTTTACAGAGCTTTTTTTTCAAGATAGATTTGAAATATTAATTTCAAAGTTAGTATATAAATGAGAGAAAGAAAGAAAGAAAGAAAGAAAGAAAGAAAGAAAGAAAGAAAGAAAGAAAGAAAGAAAGAAAGAAAGAAAGAAAGATTAAGTCCTTTAATTAATGTGGTGTGTACCCTCAGGCTTTTCCTGTAGGTTTAGAGCACTGTTTACAGTGAGCCTACTACACTGACAGGTGGTGTAGGGCTGGAAGAAGTAGAAATCTCCCAGAGGAACCTGTCAGTTGACATGGATCAGTGTTGATTCCTCCTGTTAGGTAATTGTTCTAGTAGAATTTTCTCCAAATTGTTCAGAATTCAAGAAAAACATATTAAAATAAAAGACTATTGAACTAGTGCTGCTATTTTTAAGATGACTCAAACCTTTAAAAATGCCATGGAAAAAAAATACTGCAATTATCAAGATGATCATCACAGATCACCATCACTGGAAGCTGAACACTGAGATGAGATGAGATGACTTCTTCACAAAGCAGCTACTCCACGGGATTTGACTAGGGCTGTCAAGCTAGCAAATGACCATGAGGCAGCATGGATAATGCTGCAAAGGCACATCTTTGATGAAAAAGCTCCACTCCCAAACTAAACTGCTGCCCTCTGGCTGTTCTAAAAGAAAAAGAACACGTAATTACACAAAAGGGAGTTTGAAAAATGACAAATTTTGTTACAAGTTGAATATGAGTCAACAGTGTGCCCTGGCAGCCGGGAGGGCCAAACATGTTCTGAGATGCATCACCAACCAGGCTAAAAGAGGGGATTGTCCCACTCTGCTCTGCACTGGGGAGGCCTCACCTTGAGTTCTTGAGTTTGGGTGCTACAATGTAAGGAAAATACAAATCTATCTGAGAGTGTCCTAGTGAGGGCAACAAAGATGGTGAAGGGCCTTGAGGGGAAACCATTTGAAGAGTGACTGTGGTCACTTGGTCTGTTCAGCCTGCAGAGGAGGAGACTGAGGAGAAACCTAATTGCAGTTTGCGACTTCTTCATGAGGAGAAGAGGAGGGGCAGGCACTGATCTCTTCACTCTCATGACCAATGACAGGACCCAAGGGAATGGCCTGAAGCTGAGTCAGGGTAGGTTTAGGTTGGATATCAGGAAAAGGTTTCTCACCCCGAGCATGGTTGGGCACTGGAACAGGCTCCCCAGGGAAGTGGTCACAGCACCAGCCTGACAGAGTGTGAGAAGTGTTTGGGCAACATTCTCAGACACCTGGTGTGATTCTTGGGGTGTCCTGTGCAGGGCCAGGAGTTGGACTCAATCATCCTGATGGGTGCCTTACAAATCCTCATATTCTATAATTCTATGATTAATTCTGCATCAGAGTCATAATCTGTAGCTGTTACATACACTTGACTAACCCTCAGAATGCTCTCTTACAGCCCTATAAAGAAATCTTCAAAGAAACCCTGAGATCAAGGCAGTGTAAGCACAAGCTTTAAGTCAGCTTTGAGTGACAGTTTCTGATTTATGTTTTCAAACATACCAAGGAGATCTCTGTCTCAGTTAATCCATTACCACTTGCAAAATAAATAAGGACATTCATTTCCTTAATGTATCTCTTCCAGAATAAAGTCTTTATACATAATCTGTTAAATTTTATATTTCAGAGAACTGCTCTTTCCTGAAGACTGGATTTATTAAAAACTATCTGGAATCTTCTATTTTTAATTAATTGCAAATTATGTAGCATTCCAGACAACTCTAATGTCCAAATTTGTTCTCAACAAGTCTATAAAGCTACTACCATTTTCATATAAACATTGATAATATTTCTAAGAATGAAGTGTTAAATGTCCTTCATATCATATCAGTAGAATATATAGTAAAGGCATTTCTCTTATCCTTGAGGAAGTACTTAAGTAGATAAAGTAACTAATAATGTGAGATACTAGCTTATATATTAACAACAGAATGTTTGTTAAATGCACATGTAAGAAGATTTTAAACAAATTCAGGCATTTTAGATGTAGTGGAGTTGTTTGAAAGAAAAAAATCCTGTAATTGGATTTATTTGTTGGAAAAAAAGCTTGCACAGTTAAGAAGAGAGACGTATCTGAAACCCTTTAGCCATGTCTCTCATTAATATGCAGGAGAATGCAGTAGTTACTGTGCTTGGGTTAACTATCACTCCTTTATGCGAGCTATTCAAACTGTAGATAACTCCAGGTAAGACTCTGTCCCTGTGTAACTAGAAGATAGCTAACTGTATAGCAGACATAGGAAAGAAGCAGCTCCACAAGAAAATGTCAGGAAAAAATGGATTGACTTTGTCTTCATTTGGTAACTTCAGGAGGTCAAGTACAAGAGAAGCTGTGAAACTTCAAAGTCTAAAAATTGTGTGTATTCTAAGAGCTGTTTGTTCTGTCTTGTTAGGAGTCTGCCGGGGACACTAGCCAGAATAGCACTGCAACAGCACCTGACAGATAAAATTGAAGCATGAATCATAATCTCTCTGGTCTGCCAAACTGAGCTTTATTCAAGTTGTAGCTTTAAGATGGATTACAGTTTGATGGCATGTCCTGAAGCTAACTATCCCTTAATTTCAAACAGTGTTGTGAGAAGGTTGTGTATTGGCACTGGGGTACAAACATGGGTTTGTGTGATGAGAATTGAGTGAAGGCAGTTCAAGTTGTAATGGTTTCTGTTGTGTAAATTTAAATGAAATACTGGCTGGATATTTGCCAGGATGAGATATCATTCTGACAGAGCAGAGCACTTAAATATATTGAGTGAGCTCTTTGGACTAAAAGAATGAAGGGCACTGTAATACTCAAGGCAGAGAAAATGTGGAATGCTTCAAAAACAAGCATTCAAAATAGCATTGATAATAAATTATTTAAATGGGATTTGGAATATGGAATTCTTGATGTTTGGAGCTCTTTTCTTAGGTATGAGGAAGAAGGACAGCGGACTAGACAGAAAGAAAGCCCATTATAAGGCAGAAGGGTATTATTTTCATTAATGGTAACATTATTGATAAGACAATCTTCCAAAACAAATCTACATAATCTATAATCTTTGAATTTATAGTATTGGTTGGGTTCCGCAGTAAGTATCATCCTTACGGTTTTTATTTTAGACACTGTAGCAATCAAAGGGTGACACAGCTTCAAAGAGTAATATGACATAGGCTGAAGTTCAATTTAGCATGCTGGTAACAGACAAAGCACTGGGATTTTTCAATTGGCTTGACTGGGACAAGGGATGGATATACAGAAGTCTTCAGTCATCAAATTACCTTGATATGCATGACTGAATATAGGCTTAGTTACAATAAACAGTTTGTAATTGCCAACAAACTGCCTGCTTTATTAAGACCAATAAAAAACACAAATGCAATCTAAGAGGTTTTTAGATTTGTATATCTTAATAATTTTTATAATCCATTGATCAAAGGATAGTATAGAAACAAAACAGACTATTCAGTTTATAATTCAAAGCATTCTTATATTTGAGATATCAACTCACAAAAAATAAAATATCTAGCAGACTTCAGTGCATGAATATGCATTTACTTGTAGTCTCATGGGTTATGCTCATTAAGGACCTGACATTCAGTTAATTGGTTGCAGATACGACCAAATCTGGGAAAAAGTGGAGACTGATTTTGATAAGAGTAGCCATCAGTGGCTGCAGTTGGTATCTTTTCCATGATTACTTTCAGATAAGTTACATATATTGAGTGATACATATTCTTAATATTGACTCCAATTTAACATTGATTTTTGTCTGAACATTTCTTCAAAAAGTTTTTACATGTGAATATTTAACCAGAAAGCCTGTGAGGTAGCCCAATAAGACCCAATAAAGGTACCATAATACCTCACAAAACCTGAAGATATAAAGGTGGGATCTTGGGTCAGCTTAAAAACACCTGAAGTTTTGAGCCAGATTCATCAGTGGGCACTGGTTGCTTTATGCTTCTACATACCAAGGCAAAGGGAGACACAAGTTAGGCCAGGTCTGCTTTGCATTACTGGGTGGACTAACACCAGTCAAAGAGACTGATCATCAGCTGACCAGCAGGCAGGCATAGACACGCTTACAAGAGTGGCATTGGTGGCCAGGTGGTAATTGTGTATTATCGGGGAGAGCTATTGACAGATGAGGCCAGTATCCCCAATTGCTTTTGCCCAGCTGAGCTGATCATCCAAGTAAGGAAGCATGACACTTGACTGTTATCTCCAGGTGTAGATGTATAGATATATCTATATAGAGATGCATATATACACTAAGGTATAGATGTACTTGCTTATTGCTTTTAGCAGCTTCCATAGCAGTTGTAAATACCATTCTATCAATGTATGTCCTCCATATGAAGCCTGCATGTAACATTTCAGGAGATATAACACTAAGGAAAGTTTGAATGCTCCTATGTTTTAACATTATTGAACAAAATAGTGAACAAAAAAGTCACATCCTCTGCCTGCACCAGAAAGGGTGTGGCAACCCAGACAGAGCTCCACAAAAACATGCAGCCAGGTCTTAGGCTGCAGATGTTGTCTACCTAAGCTTTTAGTAAAGCCTTTGACACCATTTCCCACCACATTCTCCTGGGAAAACTGACTTCCCATGGTGTGGATAGGTGCTGGGTAAAAAACTGGCTGGATGGAGAGAGGCAGGCCCAGAGAGTGGTGGTGAATGGAGTTACATCCAGCTGGCAGCTGGGCACCAGTGGGGCTCCCCAGGGCTCAGTACTGGGGCCAGTCCTTTTTAATATCTTCATTGATGATCTGGATGAGGGGATCAAGTGCATTCTCAGTAATTTCGCANGACTTCCCATGGTGTGGATAGGTGCTGGGTAAAAAACTGGCTGGATGGAGAGAGGCAGGCCCAGAGAGTGGTGGTGAATGGAGTTACATCCAGCTGGCAGCTGGGCACCAGTGGGGCTCCCCAGGGCTCAGTACTGGGGCCAGTCCTTTTTAATATCTTCATTGATGATCTGGATGAGGGGATCAAGTGCATTCTCAGTAATTTCGCAGATGACACCAAGCTGGGTGGGAGGGTTGATCTATGGGAAAGTAAGAAGGCTCTGCCAAGGGATCAGGACAGGCTGGATCAACAGGCCAAGGTCAGTTGGATAAGACTCAACAGGGCAAAGTGCTTGGTTCTGCACTTGGGTCACAACAACCTCACACAGTGCTACAAGCTGAGGGAAGAATGAGTGGAAAGCTGCTCATAGGAAAAGAATCTGGTGGTGCTGGTCGACAGCAGCTGAACATGAGCCAGTGTGTGCCCAGGTGGGCAAGAAGGCCAATGGCATCTGGCCTGGATCAGCAATAGTGTGGCCAGCAGGACCAGGGCAGTGATTGTCCTTCTATACTCAGCACTGGTGAAGCCACACCTCGAGTGCTGTGTCCAGTGCTTGGCCCCTCACTACATGCAAGACTTTGAGGGGCTGGAGTGTGTCCATGGAGCTGGTGAAGAGTCTGGAACTCAACTCAATTGAGGAGCAGCTGAGGGAGCTGAGGGGAGTTTAGTCTGGAGAAAAGGAGGCTCAGAGGAAACCTTACCGCTCTCTGCAACTGGCTGAAAGGAGGCTGTGGTGATGTGGAGAGCTCAGCCTCTTCTCCCCTGAAACAAGCAATAGAACAAGAGGAAATGGCCTCAAGTTGCAACAGGGAAGATTTAGAATAAATATTTGGAGAAAATTCTTCATAGACATGGTTGACAAGCATTGGAACAGGCTACCCAAGAAAGTGGTAGAATCACCATCCTGAAAATTTTCAAAAAACCCATGTCGATAGAACTCTTGAGGACATGGGTTGGTGGTGAATTTGTTGTGGTGGTGGTTGGACTTGATGATCTTGGAGGTCTTTTACAATCTTAATGGTTGTATGATTCTAGCAGAAATGTGGGATAAAAGACTGGCAAATTACAAGTTTCTGAAGTGACTGGTTTAGGTTTTTATGCTTTCTATTTTAAGTTAAAAATTAGTTAAAACATTTTATCAGTAAATTGACAGAAAAAGTGCTCTACTTGAAGGATAGGTGATGCAGCTTATGACACATCCTCGGTGATGCATCCTACAATCCATATAAAAGGATCTTGAACTTTGATATGTACAAAGCAAAGTTTTGAATCATTCTCTCAGAACTCTATATGAAGACACATACTAGAATCACACCAGTACTCTATGTTCCTTATAGTACGTTGAAAACCTGAAACTGGGAGAAAAAAAAATCACCTATGGTGATGATTTTACAGATTATATAAGCTTTCTCTGATGTTCAAAAGTTGTAAGAAAGGGTTGTCATAGTAGGCATAGTTAGGATGATCTCTAACAGCATGCTGCCATTTCAGTATGAAGTCCTCAGTAAAGAGCTTGGAAGAATTATTTCTGGCCAGTTGAATCACAGTGTCTTAGATGTGCTGATGAATGGTGTTGCTATACAAAACCTCTGAGTTCAGAAGTAACCTTAAAATGTCTGTTTCCAGTGTTATCAAAGATGGGAAGTATTGTAAAGCTAATGTTACCCATATAAAGATGAACAGCAGGAACATCAGTGATCGTATGAGCATGTCATAGCTGTACCTGGAGAGTGGGAAAGCCAGGGAATTAAAAGCAAGAGACGATAAGTTTCATGAGATGGTCTGGGTGAAACTTTACTTTTACTGTGTGATACGTTTCATTTTTAATTAGCAAGGAAGAAGGTTCAGAGAGCTGAAGCTGGAGCTGTAGGCTCCAGTGACATTGGGCCTGGAAAAGGCATGCCAAGGAGAACACAGCATTACAACAATATTCCTTCTTCCTGAAGAAATCATTCTTACCTGGGCCACCCAAACCTGGAACCTTCATCCTAAACTCCGGTATTTAACCGAAACAATTAGGTTTAGGGTTGGGGCTCAGAAAACCATCAAGCATACAGCTCCATGGACATTGGAGCTTGAAAAGGGATACCATGATGATAGGACACTGTACCTACACTGCTCCTTCCACATTTTCTGGTCTGGGCCACTCATAGTACCCGGCACATTGGCCTCAACCCTAGGCTACCATTAGGGTCAAGGTGTAGGGATGGGGTTCAGAGAATCACAAAGAAAACAGTCCCAGAGACTCCGGGTCTGAAAAAGGCAAGGACAGGAGAACATGCACTGCACCAACATGGCTCTCTCCACATGATTCTGGTCTGTGCCAGCCATGGTACCTGAGACCTCAGTCTCAGCCAAAAGCCACAATTAGAGTTAGGGTAAGGGTTCAGGGAACCACAAAGCCTACCACGATAGGGACACTGAGGCTTGAAAAGGCATGCCAGGGAGAGCACAGGACAGCACAAACATTGTCACTTTTTACATGTTCCTCAGCTCAGTCATCCATGGTACATGGGATCTCAGCCTATACCAAAAACCACCATTAGGGTCAAGGGGTAGGGTTTGGGTTCAGAGAACCACAATGTTTACAACTCTGTGGACACTGGGGCTGTAAAAGGCATAGCAAGGGGAGCACAGCAATGCACCAACATTGGGCTCTTCACATCTTTCTTATGTGGGCCACCCATGGTGCTGGGACCTGAGTTTCAACTCCAAGTCTCCCTTAGGTTTAGCGTTATGGGTTCATGTCCCCTCCAGGAACAGTGGCAATGGAAAAGGTATATCAAGGAGAGGCCAGCACTGTGCCAACATTGCTTACTTCACATGTTTATCATCTCAGCCTCCTACAGTACTGGATACCTCAGTTTCAGACCTCCTACACATTTAGGGATTACATGAGTCTTCTAGAATCCAAGATATTTTATGTACAAAGTATATCAGTTTAGTTTTTTTATTTTCTTGGGAAAAACTACCAGCTTCTAAGTTCCTTTAGCAGATCCTTTTTTTAAAAAAAAACCCAAAGAATATTATACTGAGGGTAGCAACAGTATCTTTTTTCCTGTTGCACATGAAATATTTTATACAGACAGATGTGGTTTCAGAGTCCTTCTTTGTGTTTAAAATCAAATAGAGGTGGAAGAATCAGAGCAGCTGTAAAAGTAGTAATACACTACGTTATTTCAATTTTTTGTAGGCTGTCCTCACAACACATAAATTCCCAGAATCGAAGCAACATTCTCCTTTACTCCAGCCTGGTTTGACACTCAACTAGGAGCTGATCACTGGATTATAGTCTGCTATATTCCTTCAGTGAGCCAGCTGAGGACCCTTCTTTTGGTAGTTGACAGGGTCAAATTTACTGCCTGAATTGATTCACAGACTGTATTTCAAGATATTTCAAGCATTATGTGTTTAGACTGAAATAAACAATGGCACAACTTCACTCTTCTTTAAACTTGCTTTGAGGTTGTTTAACTCAGCCCTGAAGTTCTCAGTCTGTCCTGCTGTAACAGTGTGTCTTGCTGTAGCTGCACTCTGAAAAAGACACACTGTTACATCCTGCCACTGTAAATCTTCATTGACTCCGCTTAAATCCAAGCATTCACTCTGGATTCTGAAGAGATTTAAATGGATGCAGACTTATCAGTTTTATCTTCTTCGGGTCTCCTTTTCCACCTGAAATACAGTAAGCAGATGGAATCTCAAGTCTTCTGAGAATAACCACAGGGTGTGCAAAAACAAGCTAGAGGATAATTTGGAATTTGTTGCTGCTGAGTCCAGAGTAATTGTGCCACTTCTGAGAAGCCTGAGGAGGCTAGGAGAAAGCACATATTAACATGAAAACTTTGCTAGAATAAAGAGCCACATCAAACTGGTCAGTTTCCACAAAAATTGCTGATGTGGAAATAATAGACAAATTGTTGTTTTTCTGGATTATGTTACACGATGTATGGATTAAGTTGTATCAAAACCCCCTAAATTTACAGCTTCTCTGTTTAGAAACCTGTGTTAATGGATATGAATACATACATTAAGAGTGACTTATTTACTGACAGCCAAAGTATTCCGACATAATTATAGCACTCCACAGTCTTCCTTAATGGATAGTGTTAAATTTGGAGTCTGTGTTAGAAATCACCTTATTAATAGATGCCAGCTGTGAGATAAGCTTCTGACAGCTTCTTAAAAATACTGTTATTCATTTGCACTGACTTCATGTGTAGCTAATCATTGCATTTGTTGCCGAAAGCTAAAAAGAAAACCACCACTTCACTTCACTATTGTAAATATTTAACTGATGAAGTATAAAATATTCTCTGGCTTGGTTTTGTTCTCTGCCAAATGAAGTAATATTTTAAAATAATAATTCTTTCCTGTTACATTTGTTTGGTGAAGAAGTTATGATAGAGTGTCTTACCGGCTCTGCAGCTTCACAAGAAATTTCTCATAGAATATTTTCATGTGCAAAATCACCTGAAGAAAAATTTTAATGCAAGTACTTCTGAAGATCAAATGGTAACTAATGGTGCCATTTCACAATCCCCTTTTACAAGCTAATTGTAGGTTGCCGTCCAAGGGAGCGTTCCCTTTCCCTGCCAGTGGTCTGTTCCTGTCTCCCTCATACATTGGCTGCCTTAGGGACAGGGCAGGGCGTGGGGAGCTGGATCACCTTGCCAGGCTGACTGTAACCCCTCAGCTCAGTTTGCTGCAGAGTTCATTTTCTCTGCTCTGATCTGTGAACTAGTCCAGCTCAGCCTGTTACAGTGTGTAGTAATCAAATTATAATTGGTTCAATCCATTCCCCTGATCCCCCTTTCCCAACCCCTTGGTGGTATCACCCTATCTTGCCAATCACCCTGGTTGACCCTCTCCTATTGGCAAGATGCCAGGGTGCCACCCTTCCCCATTGAAGTGTAAAATGTCCTTGGCCTTGACCACGCCCCTCCCCCTCTTTGATTGGCCCCTAGACCCCCCTGGTTCAGGTATCACCCAAGGTGATAAAGAAAGGTGAACCGGCGATTCTCAGCCATTCTGCCTTCCATCCCACATGGAATAAAGACCTGAAAACCAAAGCAGAATCCTCTCTTCATTCTCCAAGTCTCAGCCACGTGGAGCCTAGAGATTGAACCCCCACGAACTATCCCGGGGGAGCAGGGCAGGAAAGACCTCAGCTAGCCGGAGCAAAAGCCCTGAACACCCTCATCAGCCCACAGCTGTTTGATTGGAAACAGCGCTGTGGCAGCTCAGGCTTCATTGCACACAAGTCAGCAACATAAATACAGGTAACCTCAGCAAAAGGATAGCATTGGAGGTTGCAGTGAAAATCAGTCAAGAAAACCAAAATGTTCTAACAACAACAACAAAAAAGATGAATCTGATCTATGATCAAAAGACATGAAGGTCTCCAAACAGGCAACTTACTGGTATGGGGAGACCCCATAAACTTCTCTGAGGGTCCAGCCGGCAGAGCCGTGCCGTAACATTAGCGAGACAACTCCTCTGAGTGTGTTTTGTAAATAAAAGGGTTTAATAACAAAAAAATAATAAACGTTACAGAAACAAAAGAGAAAAGCCATGTACAGATGCCAGCGAAACTTCTGACGTCTTGCTACAACACCTCAAAGAAGCCGTTGGTGTCCTTTGTGTTCTTACTTAAGTAGCTTATGGTTCAGGTTGGTTCCACTGGCAAGCTGCCAATAGAGACAGGGGTAGTCTTGACAGACAGGGACAGGGTCCAACCGGTGCTTCTCCTTTGGCACTGAGCCAATAGCTTCAAACAGGGGATCGAATATTCTAGTTAGCTTCCTAAAAAGTCCAAAGGTAAACTGAACCTCTTTTCCTTGTACGGAAAAGTGTGGGGGTGCATGCCTACATACTGGGAAGTGAAAAGCTCTTTGTAGTTTATCACTTATTTAATAGCAGAGACATAAGTGGTACTTCACAGAGACATGACTTGATTTCTGGCACTCACAACCTAAGCTCTCAGCCTATACATTGAAAGACAAAGGCACAGAGACCAGCTTACATCACAGGGTTGCAGTCCTAAAGGATCAGATGTGGACTAAATAATTAAACATGATAATGGGAGAGCTGACCCAGACAGTGAGTAGACACATCTACATTAACTTACAAGAATAAAACTGCACTATCTCACAGCAATGCTAGAAGCTAAGGCCCTGCTTTAGCAGGGTTTTTTTTCTGGCTGAGTGGCTCCACCCATGCCCATTTTTTTGCCTCTATCACTATCTGATCCATGGGTGAGCCAGGTCAGCTCATGAGGTAGTTTTCTACCAGCTCAGCCAGCAGATCCCAAAAATTGTGGGACCATGGAGCAATTAAAGGAACCAGAGAGACTGGAAGAGTGGAAACCGCCCCTCTGTGAATAACTAGGTGTTGGAACCCAGGGCATCTCTTTGGCTGCCCTGGAAAATCAGGAGACCCTGGTCAAATAGTCTGGGAACTGAAGAAGAAGGATTGACCCCAGTACAGGGTGGTTACAGCCCTGTCCAGGGGGGTGAACAGGGGGGTTTCAGTTCCGTCCGTGGGGGTCACAGACCATGGCACAAAGCAGAGATGAATTACAAATCTCAAGAGTGTGAAACACGGTAGTATAGCTTATCACAGAGTGAGAAATATGTAGTTTTAGGTTTCTATAATAGAAGTAGATGGAGACAAGATGGAGATTTTGGGGTGTTTCCTAAGGCTTTTCTTCTTCTTCTTCACCTCCATTTTCTGCTGTGATGTTAGCACAATGTGGCTTGGGGAGATTGGGCCAAGTGGAGATGACCTGTTTGATGTGGATGGTGGACATTGGTAGGAAATGGTAAACAACATGTTCGTAATAATCTGTATAAAAGGGGACAAGCTTTCGGGGGATAAGGAGTTCCCTAATGGCTGGTGTTCAGAGCAGTCCTCGCTGAGGACAGAGCGAACTATGAGATAAGAAGAAAGAATAAACACCATGATAGACCTCGGAGAAAACTGAACCCTGAAGCCTCTGTCTCTTGCTTGTGTCTGCCCTGAAACATCCAGGAGGGCAAAAAGACTCCGACCACCTGAATATCGGAAATCATAATCCGATAACTAGGCATCCTGTTGTCTCAGCTGTAACAGGAACCCTCCCCAAAGTCCCCCAAAGCACTAATTATTTGTGTTCAATTGATAGCATTAGTGACAGCTATAACCAGCTACAGCTGGTTATTTTTCCCTTTTTAAAAAGAAATAAATCATAGGATAATTCAAGATAGAAGGCTCTCAAGAGGTCTCTGGTCCAATCTCCTGATCAAAGCAGAGAATTCAGACTGGTTTGCTTAGGTTTTGGTTTTTTTTTTTCTTTTTCAAAAGAAAAAAGAATTCTCTTTATTTGAGAAGATGCACAATTTATATAAAGTTTGTTGTATTTTCCAGGGAAAGGCCTTTCCTCTGTTACAAGAGCATCTAATACAGCTTTGTGAAGAGAACAAAATGTCCACTGTCCTTCTGTTTAGGCTGCTCAGGTGTCACCAGAAGAGCACTCTGGAAATGCCTCTTTGCAAACAGCACACTAGCACACTTTTATCCTCCTTTCTCAGGAGGAATCAGCTCATGGGTAGCATTTCTCAGGGTCTAATGAGAGAATTATGAACACCCTGGGAAGCTTTACTTTCCTCTAACCATTTCAACCTGAATGAAGCAGGTGAATGAAGCCTCCTGTTCACCCTATCTAACCTGGAACAATTTCATTCCAACCTTGGAAGTGGACAGCACGGTCAGCCAGGGAGCAGGAACATTTCCTGGGGAAGGGGTGGGTGACTATGAACTGCAGGGAGAAAAACTCTTCAACCCAGCACAGCTGGATCTGGAGAAGGATACCTGTCTATAATGTGGGAGATACATACATAGTTGTATCTTCTTTAAAATGTTGTGGGCTTGTTTTGGGGGGTTTTGTTTGTTTGTTTAAGAAGCAAGAAACCCACTTAGAAAGTCTGTTATATGGGTAGCAAAGTCAGTCACCCAAAAATCATGAGATGCCAGGTGACTACATGACCTTGACTCAGTCCCCTGTGCAAAGTGCATTGTGCAGTATCAGCACATATTGTTCCTCTATCTTCCATCTTCTTCAGTGCAGAACACAGATGAAAGAAGACTAATGAGAGGATCTTAAATTTGCTACTTTCTAACATTCCA
This sequence comes from Pycnonotus jocosus, assembly GCA_013400435.1. Classification (NCBI taxonomy): domain Eukaryota; kingdom Metazoa; phylum Chordata; class Aves; order Passeriformes; family Pycnonotidae; genus Pycnonotus; species Pycnonotus jocosus. The sequence continues at coordinate 389,885 of VWYP01008539.1, read as the reverse complement.
AAGATTTACCTTGGCCCTTACATCCTTATTAATATTCCTGTAATGCAGAAGGTAACATGCAGTACACGCATGATGTGTGGACATACGTGTATACTTTGGAGAAAGGTCTTACCTGAAAGAAAAGTAAAAATGTCTTGAAAAAGACAGAAAAAAATTATTAATTATGAAATTTGACTTCTTCTATAATTTATGTTAACTCTAGACTTACAAGGTCATGCTAAACAATTTATATAGAAAATAGTAAACCAGCTTATCGTACCAAATATAAAACAAACATAACCAAGCTTGGATGTGACTGTGTGAACAGTCATATGAGGAGAAAATCTAGGCAGCTGCCTTCAAAGAACCATTATTGTCCCAAGGTGAACAGGTAAGAGAATGGCCTAAGGCCACTAGGAGCCAGACTCCCTGCACTTCAGAAGATGCAACATAGAGAAAGCTGAGATGATGCAAAAAGCTGAGAGGAGAGCTCACATACAGTGGCATCTTTTGGTAGTAATTCTGCCCTTTTTCCAACTCTCTTAACTCCTTCAGGGGGCTTTTTTTGGTTGTTGTTGTTTTGCTTATTTACTTTTTCAGATTTCCTTTGATTTTTTCCCCTTATTCCAGAGTCTGAAATAAATTCCAGAAGGCACTATGTGCATAATATCAGCTGCATTAAATTTTTTGATTGTTTAGGACTCGGAGCTATTTTCAGATAAAATTTCTTATCCTCCTGTGAGTCTTGTAAAAGGCCAAGAAATCTCTAGAACGGACTTAAAGGTGGGAAATCTCTGCCATATACCAAGTTCAGCAATACTCCTGTCTAGCATTCTGTCTCTTTACTGTTTTGTGTTGCCTTTGTGAATGCAAATCATGGACTTGATATATTTGGTTTTATTTAGTCCCCTAATTCCTATTAAAAAAATGAAGGAATTATAACTATTTGGTAGCAATAGATATTGGACAAAGAAGTACAGTGGAAAGGTGAACAGGAGGTTTTCCATTGATTTTGTGTGATCAAGATTTACACTACTGTTTTTAAAAAATACATAATTAATTTCTAAATGTCCCTACAATTAAAAGGACAAAAGGTGCCTGCATTTAATCAGAAAAACACACACAGAAGAGAAACACTGTAAAATATGATAGACCTTCTGACATAAATAAGATGTCTTTAAAAATACTATTTTAATTCAGATCAGGTGTTGGTCAATTAAGAGCATTAACTAGAGACACAGTCATCCTAACTGGCATATGCATTCATCCATAGACATAGCCTGGAGGGGTGGTGATCAATTATTCAGCATGGCATTTTATGCTGCCTCCACCTTTCATAGCACATCATCCACCAGATTGTGATCAGTAGCAAATATCTGAACAAAAGCAAATGAGAAAACCATATTTTTAGGTTGATCCTGAATGAAATGTTAATTTCTTCAGTAAAAACTCTCATCAGTCACTAGATAATGGAAGATGCATGAGCCTTGTTCCTTCTGTTCTTCAAAAAGAGCTGAGCTGGAGGCTTCTCATTCTCCAAATATCCCATATGCTTTAGCATTCAAACCTTTCAGAATTCTGCCTCTTCCATCACATTTATTGTCACCTCCTCCTCCCCCAAATCTTTACTGCTGGTCCAGCAGCATATTGATAGAGAGCAGCATATTGACAGAGAACAACTCTCCCTGTGTGCTTTTCCAGTTTTGAAGCTGCCTGAGAGTGCAGTCAAAAATGCCGCTCCAGCTAAAATTGATGGAAGCATTGAAGTCACCCCCACACACCCACCAGTTTCTTCCCCATCCTCCCCACCTACCTCCAGCTCAGATCTCTTGGGTAACCCCTAACTACCTCACTAAAAGCTCGTTGATTTTCTCTTGGATCAGGGAAGCTGGTTTGCCTTGAAGTTGCACAATCCCAAGGAAAAGAACACATGGGAGTGGGGACATGAAGACAGAAAGGCTACCATGTTTCGTGGCAGCCCACAATTGTACAAGATTAAGAGCAGCCTGAACCACTCTCGGAGAAGAATGTGTTGACCACAATTTCTCTACTAAAAGACAATGTATTTTTATAAGGTAACATAAGCTACTTCCTACTCTGTTTGAGTTCTTTAGTTTGCTTTTCATTTCTCAGCTGGAGACAAAGTCTATGCACTTGAGAAATTAAATACATGTGAGAATTTCTTTAAATTAAATGTGAATTTGTTTTATTGGGATATCTTTATTTTTTTCTTAAACTGTCATAAATGCATTCCTCAATGAAAGTATGGAGGACTCTTTTTGTACTTATTCTCTTACTAAGTTATTTATACTTCATGCCCTTGCCTTTTAGTATGAGGGAGTCTCTACAATATATATATTATTAATTTTTTTGCAGCAAATAGCTTTTTTCCCCCTTATGACAGGAAAAACGTACCAGAGATCATTATAAAACAATCAAGATCATTAATCCTACTCTTCTCCTGGGGGACCTGCCTTGCATTTCTGTTGCTCCAGGGCATTCATCACTCTGAAGTGCGTATTCAGCATTTCCCCTTTTTATTTCTTGTTGTCTTGGGTAATACCAGGTATGGAGTAGGACACCTGGGTGAAATTGCAGTATGTTTTAATAGTTCTCACTCTCTCCGAGGAGGTTAGGGATAAAAGCAACATTGCTTGGGAGGCAGCACATTAGGTGGTCTTTTTGTGGGTAGTTGTTATCTGCATTGTTAGGTGCATTTGCCTATCAGCTGTAAAAGGCCTGGCAGATTCAAAACTGAGTTCAACATTTGGGAAAGAAAATGTGTTCTACCGTGAAATTAAAATGAACTGGTACCTCTCTAACGAGCTCAGTAGCTCTGTAAGAAGTAAACTGTGCAGTTCTTACTTTTGAATTAATAATCATGCCAAGATTATTTACCTAAATAAGTAAATCTATTGTGTAACTAAACTACGTTCTGGGTCAAATTAAACATAACTAAAAGAAGTAATTCATATGAAAACACCTTGGCTGCAAAGGTGCCTCAGTATGCATTGTTTCTGATAAAAACAAGGGCAAGGAGACTCTTTTCTCCTTTTTATAATGCCTTTATCTGGATTAGCTCTTTTATTAGGATCAGCTATGGGAAAGAAGCTCGAAGGGGCTGCACACACCACCACTGCTCCTGCTGGGCACCATAGAGCAGAAAGTGCAAACCCAGTCTGTTGTTCATGCTATGGAATTGGGGATTCTTTCCTCACAAGAATTCCTAGAATTTCCACTTGCCTACCGGCATTTGGAGGGCGTCTTCCTTCTCCAGTGCTTCTGAGTCTATGGTGAGTAAGGAGAAAGCCCTCAACAGGTGGCTGGACATTCTGCTGACTTGGAAGTGTTCTTCGTGGGCCTGGACTTTGTGCTGGCTCTTTGCTTTAGGAGCTTTTCTGTGTAAATTGGGCTTCCTCAATACGCTGAGCATCCTGTGCTGGGAATCCTGTGATTATCATGGGCGGGGAGCAGCGGGGTTGTTACCCAGTGGGAACTTAAGGACAGGGGAACCAGGGATACAGGGGATTGGGGAACATGAAGACGGGGAACCAGGAAGTGCAGCTTCAATAACCTGGAATAGGGGGTACAGACATCCAACAGCATAACTTCTTAACAATATAATACATTTAAACATGTAGTGTTGGACAAGTGCTATAATTTGGGAGCCTTTGTTCACTTAATTGCTACTCCAAAACAGTTACCTAATTTCTAGTATCACTTGAGTCAAATATAAATGATCACTGAAAACTGGAAAAAATGGGCAGCTAGGCCAGTTTCATGAGACCCATCAACAAGCACTTGATCCCTTTTGGGAACACTTCACCTTCTGGAGGGACTGTATAGCCTCTCAGTGTGGTAAATTCCTGCATGTAGAGTACACGTAGCTGCAACATTCTGTGGGGAGCAGGGCGTGCAAAAGCCCGGCTCTGTGTCTGAGTTTTGCCCACGGCCCCTGCAGGCCGCAGCGCCGTGGCGGCTGCTGGCCAGGGCAGAGCCCGCGGCGCACCCACAGCTCTGCCCCTCTGCTCTGGCAAACACTCCTGGATTTCCTTCCCCTTATCTTCAACAATGAGCTGTAGAGCACTGCTGTGAAAGAGGGCTGTTAAATAAATAAATAAAAGCTGGCGGTGAAGAGCGTGCTTTTAAGCAGGAAACTGTGTGTCATCGAGCTTCTCGCCTGTGTCAGAGAAGAGAGCAGTGAAGGAGAGGTGATAATGACAGGAGCTGCCTTCAGGCAGGGAGGTGGAGACAGCACTGAAGGAGGCCATGAGCTTAGATTGAGGCACAGGGAGAAAAGGGATACAATAAGTGATGTATTTTCCACAGTAAAATGATCACTGTGGAAATAAATAAAGGACAGGCAAAGGAAGAATTTACTGGAAGTGAAACAAAGCAGAACCGCTGGTACTTCCAGAGCTACACAAATGAGGAAATGAGAAAAAGCATGAACACATTCTCAACCAAATTTCTAAAATAGTCACAAGTTAGCACACTTAGGGAGAAAATGTAACAGGGATGCTTCGCTCTTGTCCGTCTCTTTCCTCAATCTAGCCAGCAGTGTGCCCACGTTCCCATGCAACATGACTATAATTATAAGCTGTGATCTATCAAAGCAGGACGTGGAAATTTTCATGTTATTTCTCTGCAAACATACATGGGGGGCTGCAAAACAGTTAAAGCATTGACTCTTCTCATCTTAGCACATTGTTATTTAGCACCATGATTCTGTACATAATGAGATTGTCTGGGTTGCTAGTGAGTAGGGCTCGATAGTATCAAATAATTAGATAAGAAATGTAATGAATATGTCCAACACTTCACCCAGGTTTACTGTCTCTTGGTATCTAATGGAAATTGCTTGCAGTTGCCTCCTCTTTAAAGGATGATTCCACACAAGACTCTCTTTCCAACTGAAGAAAAGTTTTGAAATGTAAGAACATACTTAAATAGCCCTTTTCCCCCCAGTTTTGTCACTTATATGTGCTCAAGAGTCTGCTTCTCATTTTTTCTTTACCCCACATGCTGATAAACTTCATGTTGACAGACTGAAGGGGCTGAACACAAACAAGGCCTGAAAGTATGGATTTCAGCTTTGGCATTTACTACATTGGCAACAGATGTCTCCCCCAACCACTTCATCAGAGCACCAGTGGCCTGCTGTAAAGCAGTATAAACCCAGGCAAAGATAGGGTTGTCCTCAATCTAAAAACACTGAAGTGTATTATAAATGTGGTATTTATAGTGATGGCAGGTTATTGATACTTAGAGGAGCATCACACCTCTGCCTCTGCATAAGAGGGGTTGTGGGAAATACAATCTATGGCCCCAGGCTTCAATATTCAAGGCCCCAGCCTTGAATGACAGAGGACAGTTATGATCTTTGAAGATCTTATAACTTGCCTCCAAGAAAAAGAGAGTCTTGTTTTGCTAGACAGGAGCTTTGAAGATTAAAACCCCACAAACAAAACACTCCCCCCAAACTACCAGCCCCCCTCCACAAACCAAAGCAACTCACCCCACCAAGATTTAAACCCTGAAATGTTAAAGTGTTCATGAACCAAACATTAGTTCTACCATTTTCTGGGAAAGAGATACAGAATCTCCTGAATGCTTAGATCACACAGGAAAAAAAAAGCCAGGTGTATAAAACCAGATTTAGGGGTTTGCATCTCCTTTTTGTCTGGAAAATCTTTATTAAAATGCTCTGTCTAGCTATCAATCATCTTGCTATTGTCCCCATAGGACAAAGACACATAAGCCTTGAGCACAGATCAGTTCAGCTGGTGCAGCCTATGCCAGCATGGAAGAAGCATGGGCTGAGCAAAAGGTACTTGCAGAGGTCATTGGAGGTAATGGATTAGCTTAGTAACAACCAGGAAAGGAAGAGCTATTCTTATGCCCATTCAATATTCAGCAGTATCAGATGAAAAGCCAAGACAGCTGGTGTCCTATGATGCTCATTATTCACAAGTTTTCACAAGCATATTTTCCATTCCACCATCCAAGGTTTTAAAGAGACTATAAAACAGTATCTCATTCATGAAAGAGCTCTGCACACCCCCCCTCAGTACATCTCCTCATTCTCTGTGAAGTGCAAAAAGCAGTTTTCCTCAAAAATTTTCACTTGGGTTGCAGTAGTAACATTTATATTGTTACTATGTCATAATAGCACAAATCTTAATGAAGTCAGGATAAATGACATCTACCACCTCCCTTTTACATGTAAGAGCTACACCTTGTACAGAAAGACATTAGATTTATTAGAGTCTCTATTAATTTTGTTTTACATTTCACATCTTTGCTTAATAATTTTGTCCCCAGATTTTTTTTAAACCATGTGTCTGAAATTCCTCAGCTCCCACTTTTTAAAACCAGAATGTGAGTGTATAATTGTAAATGCAAATTGTCAAAGACAGCTCCTAAAATTGCCTAGGTTCTCTAGGTAGTCTGCAAGGCCCGATCTCTCTAACAACATCTAACCAACTGAGCATCCCCTGCCCCTTTCTTTCCCACCTGTAGCTTTCACTCTGATGGGTTGATACTAGCATTGCAGTTGGCTTTGATAGTGAGGGCCCATTCTGCCAAGGATGAAAGATCTCAGCCTTTCCAGCTGCTGCACTGAAGACTCCTCCCTGTTCAAGGCTGGATCAACTTGCTCCTTGGTTTTATGTTATGAACATACTCCCTGTTTTTCAATCTTTAAACAACACACATCATTGTTTCTTGTTTGATTGGTTGATCTTTTGATTTTGCCTCTGTATTCTTGTGCTAATTAAACTTAGCAAACTGGTCAAGGTTCTGCACCTCTTTTTTTAACCATTGTTTAACACTTCGTAAGTTGGGCTCTTAGCTCACTCCTGATTTTATTCCACTTTGAAGTAGCTGGCAATAGTGCCTCTATCACTGCTTTTTAAGGAACTGCCTGTTTAGCTCTTGACCACGTTCCATGAGCTCCAAATTCTTATTTCTCACTGCTTCAGTTCTGTTTGAAAATTAATGGTATTAATGACAATTTTACTAAGTGAAACACAAGCTACTGTCTCTGGATGAGATAAGCAGGCTAGGAAACCAGCACGAGTGAATGACCAGTTATCTGGCATTTCTCCTCAGCAAGGTGGCTTCTTTGCTTTCCTGTTTCTTAACAAAATACTCATGCTATGTAAATGATAAGAGTCTACTAAGGTTCCTCGTAGTTTCTCAGTTCACAACTGTAACTGAAATTTAAGTTGAAATGCAGTTTCCCTAAACCCTATTCAGCAGTAATAGCACTAGTAAGAGACAGGAACATTTGGGAAACAGCCTTACGATAGATCTATAGAAATATAAGTCAAAAAATGGAATAACTATCTGCTGGTTAGCTTGTTTTTACTAAAAGGGACACTGAGCTTATTTTTGTTTCTAGGTGAATTGCAGTACAATAGATGAAATGCATAAGCCTAAGACAGTATCTTTGAAGTCATGTACAAATATTACAGATATTCCTCACCACACTACTTTCTATTTCAGAAATGAAGATATGATTCTAAAGTATTTTCTGCCACACATCAGCAGATTCCCACAGTGAACTCTGAAACCCTTAAAAAGGAGGAGGGAAAAAAGAAAGAAAAAACCAATGGAATTAATCTGGATCTAATAAGCCTTTTAAGATAGCAACATAAAAATACTGCCTATCATAATGCTGTGGCACAAAATACATGTTTTAAAACCTGTTATGAATGAATAATGCACTCATCACTTAGACTGGAGGCATGTATGAAACTCATACTTGAGTATTCTCCAAAGGAATATGTCTAGACATTTGAAATATAGTTTCTTGGCCTCTCTCATCAGCTAAAGCCCAAGTATGATGTATCTGTCAACAAATATAGCCACAAACATTAACCTGTGTGATTCATTGCTGGTTTTGCTACAATTCATTTAATAATGACCATGTATATTTTAATAATCTCAGTGAATTCAATTTAACTCATTCATATTATGTGAAAGAACTATACCAAATACATTGCAGGAAGTGAGAGAAACAGATGTTAGGAAAGTTCCCAGTCAGCAGATTTTGGAATTAAATTCTTGTGTCTTTTTCATTATTAATACAAGTAATTTTAGAACAAAACATAAGATGAACTTTTTTATTAGTTGTTCACTTCAGCTTGCTAGAGTTGTTTCCATTTTTAAACGTTTTATATTTTTCTGATTAATTAAAAAATAGATTAGCTAAGTAAGACAGTATAACAGAACCACTCACATTATTAGCAGCTTACTGAACATGTAAAATTTCCTTCAGTTGGAAACCTAGGCCTTTATTTAAACACTAGATTTAGTCAATGACAATAAAAGTGGAAAAGTAATTGGACAGAATAACTAAATGAAGGGTATAGCTGGAAAGCAATGTTGTTTTTTTAAAAAAGCATCTTGCAGGTAACAAGTTACAATGAGACATCCTGAAGCTGGTCTGCAGACTGGATATCACACAAAAAATCACAGAACAGAAATCTATACATCTGAGAGTCAGAAATCTAGGGAGGAAGTGTTCACTATTGACAGAAAAACCAATAGCATGTTATGAAAAAGGGAAAATGCTCATCATAAATCATATCAATGGTGAAGATAGACAGGAGAACTTTATCATCTCAACAGCTGGAAAAACTGGAGAAAGCTCTGAATAGTACAATCCCATGGGGGAAGGAGAGACAGGACATCAGTGAATTCAGTTTGAGAGACACCGGTTTTCAGATACATCCGATCTTTTAAGTTAGTTATTGGCTGAAGCACTCTTGAACAATAACTGGTGACACAAAGGATAGACTGAGAAGTCATTTGTGACCTTTTTTTAAAAAAAGGTACTGAGTTGCATCCATGTTTACCATATTGCTGTGAAGTCCAGCACCTGAGAAAAATCAGATAACTGAGTTCAGAGTTGAATGTCAAAAACAAACCTTCACTGCAATATGCAAAATCACTCATTTCTTATAAAACCATTTTTTAAATAGAGGGGAATTAATGCAACACACAGGCATGTGTGTTGGTGGGTGTGTTTATTTTTGTCAACCTATTTTGTTCCCTTTTGTCCCTTATTCTGATGCTGAACTCTACCAAAATTCTCAGTCTCACCTGCCATTTTTCTTGTCTTCTTCTCACATCTGAAGCTCTCCTTCCTTTCCTACCCAGAATAGGTTCTCTTAATTTCCACAAATCCGCCATGCTGTTTACATTCAAGTCTCTCATGTCAGAACTTACCTATGTAGAAAGTTTACAAAAAATAGCTCTTCTAACAGACAGGTATCATTTAACAGGAAAAGCCAGCTAAAGCATGAAGACAACATGAAGATGTAGTGAACCTCATCTGCATTAATATAACCCATGTTATACTTCCACGTGACTGAAACAAAGTCTGTGCAGTTAGACATATTACACCTACGTACTCCAGACAGCCACATAAATTTAATCCACATAAACTCTGACCTAAAGTACAGTGAAGAGGAGAATCTGTAGAAGGAAACCTGAAAAATGTTTAGCATAACTGATATAGACTTATTCTGGATGGATATTTGGCTTACTCATCCTTTGCTCTGCCTGCTTTCTTCCCTTCTCCACTGGCTCCCAACCCCTGGAAGCAGTGAAATTGCATCCAGACAATGCTGTTACAATAATTACTCCTTACCCTGTCATTAAAGGTGGAAGGTAATCTGTGTGCAGGGCTCCTACCGCATTCAGATCAAGAGAGCTGAGTACCTTCTTGTCAACCAGTTTGCCATTTCAAAGGTGTGCAGTACAGTACAAAATTCCCCATCCTAGCACGAATAACACAAGAGTGAAAAAAGGTGAAAGTTTTTTAAGGGCCACTTTGTCCTGAACTCAAGTACTTAATCATGGGCTTGACCTAAATTTTGCAGTGAATGAAGAGAATTCTGGACATTCTCCAGCAACTTCAGCTAAATTAGATATGAACATGAATAAGGCCCTGGGACCCTGCATTCTCTGGGATGCCACAGGCATGGGACTCGCAAAGAATCTACCCTTGCTACAGAACTGTGTTCCAGATTTTAATTAATCAAGTTTCCTCAGTTCAGCTTTTCCTATGAAAGCCTCCCACAGTAAAAAAACTCTCTAAAGATGTTATGCTGCAGCAGATGAAAATAAACCCAGCTGACGAATTTTCAAAAACTTTCTTGGAAAGAGTGTAATTTCAAGGACTACAATCATTCATTCCAGATACATGGTTCATGAACTCAAGAGGAGCACGTCCAAGTACTGCATGTTCTCATCTTTCCTAACTGCCATATGCTGCTCAGTCGTTTCATTTTATAGGCACCCTCATGGCTCGTGGGCAGATGGCTCTTTGCCACCTAATCAAATTCGCACATCAAATACAACTCAAGTGAGGTCTTTTGTAGAACTGTATCCTCCTTTAGTTTCTCTTCCTTTCTTAGGCATTTGAACATCAGTACAAACTTGTACTACCAAAAGGTTCATAATTTTCAGATATAAAGCACTCATTCTTCAATTAAGCAAACAAGGTACAAACAGTTCTATCCCACTCTAAAAATACAATTCAGTGCCCTGGAACTTAACAGTATACCCACAAAGTCCTTAATGTGCCTTTTGGTTCCATTTTGGGTTTCTCCTTCTTCCATAGCCACATCTGTTCTTTGAACTGAACACATCTATATCCTCTGCCTCCACATAAGCAGTTAAAAGAATGCATCTTTACTCCTGCAACCAAATGACAGTTTCTGCTGAACTGCTCTGAGTGTGATGCAGTACCTAAATTTGGATCCCTTCTAATTCTCTTTAACTGGATATTGATAAAACTGAATTTTCATGGATAAGCTCATCTTGATGTAGGCTCATAGCCCTTACCTTTCGTGAACTTAAAACCTCAGAGTTGCTTTTGATTCTCTGGAGCATTCTATTAATCAGACAGGAACCTTCTCATATTAGTAACTGTGGTATTTCTTCAAGCCACTGTGACCTACATTCCCTAACTGGGTTGGTTAAATGTTTCACATACTTTTATCACATTCTGCTGCCACAGTTTCTGCAACTCTTTACTTGCTGCACTACCTGTCACATCCATTAAATGCATGCATAAGCACACATCTTCTCTGTCTGAATGCACAGCAGGGTCAGGGTTAGCCTGACAGTGATGGAATGTTGTTTCTCAAGCCTGTACAATTCTTCAATTTAAAAAATATTGCTTTCTTTACATGGACAATCTCCTCAGCTTATTCCTTCTAGGATATGTTTTACAGATATCAGCATAGATACAAGAAATGAGTCATCTACATTAAAGGAAATTAAATCCTCCACTTTGCACCTTTTTCTGTAAAGAAGGAGCAGTGTAGTGATTTTTTAATATTGTCTTCAACAGCTATGTGAAAAAACCCTCACCCTGTTAAGATCTATAAAATAAACAAAGCTGCTGAGGCTGAGCATTTTAAGGACACCTAAAAATGGTTTTGTAATCTATACTAAAAAGAAGCAATCAGCTTTCTAACACCAGTTATTTTAAGATAGCACATTTGGAAGAGTATTATTTGAAATACTTTTATAGAAGAGCAATAGCAGAGGACTGACAGAATATATAATCATATTGACATTACAGATGCAAAATAGAATAGAAACACTCATAGTAGCACTTACTGAATTGCTTAGAAAAGCTAGATGAAAGCCATGATATTTTAAAATGGCATTTATTATTTTTGCCTCAGAAGACTACAGCTGAACAGCCTGCACAGCTCACCTTCCCATGCTACAGTCAGTCATCTCTGCAGACTAAGGGCTCTCCTAGAAAGCACAATGACCCAGAAGCCAAAGATTAAGTGTTTACAATTTCTTCCAGAGATCACCTATATAGCTATATAGTTCTTTATATTTACAGTCCTTTCTATGGCTCTGCTGAGAGTAGTAACCTGAATGTGCCAAAAACATAGTGGGAGCCTGCTAAACATGGACTAAAATTACCCCTGTGTCTCATAGCTGCAATGGTTTTAACAACTGCTGCACAGGCTCAGTATGAGTAATACCATTTTATAATCAAATAAGCTAATCATCCTTATCCCACTTCCATAGCCCTTCTTCCCCAAGGACAGATAAAAGGCATCTCCTAGTGGTTTTGTAGACACTACTGTGTTAGCCATTTCAATACACGAGAGGTCCTATGACCCAGAACATATTTTGACAATTTTCAAGCTGTTTTGAAAATACAGAAGACAAAATCTAGTAAGTGGATACTTGCAGAAAGACACAAGTTTTTGACATTATTAAAAAAAGAAGCCTCCCACTTAGTGTAATTTTCTCTATAATCAGAGATTATATATATTTTTACATAAATATATGTAATCTATATGATGAGTATAAATAATATGTAATCATAATATGATTACATGTTATTTATACTCTAAAACCAGGATTCACTTGCAAGCCTAAGGTTGGGCCTCAAAGTATTAAAAATAACTCCAAACCAACATACAACTTGAACATGAACCTCTCAGAAGAAAACTGCATTCTACAAAGCATTTTCTATTCTTGTCTCTTTTGATAACAAGGCTACACAGTCTCACCTGTCTGGCCCAGAGCCACCAACACATTTCCTGCTTCCACAATCAGTGCTTTATGATACCAAACCGACAAAAGCACCACTGCCTTGCTTAAGCTTTACACACTAACTGCACCCTCTTGGCCTGATCCAAATTAGGACCCTCGTTAACACTCTCATTTGCTCCTCAGCACTGATGGGATTCAGATGGAAATCTGAAGCCATGCTGATTAGAGTAGGCCAGAGTAGGCATGAACAGGAGCAAATCCCTCCACACTGAAAGTCATAAAGAGACTTTATTGACAAATTTTGGCCTTATTTATTTTTTTGCAGAATGAGGCAGCTGTATTGTGGGTGCTGTAGAAAACAACTTTGTATTCAAGCAAGCAGAACAGGTACTTATGCTATCTAACATAATGGTTATCTAATTTCTCACCTAGAAATGCTTTGTTATCTTGCCAACAAAGAACTGAAACTTAAAATGATTCAGGAAGCCAAGTGCAAAAATTTTATTCCTGAAAGTCCCTTTAGACTGTCTTTTAGGCATTAGGTGCATTCTTCTAAGACAAAAACTACACACACTGCTGATCTACAGAAGTTCAGAATAAAGAAAAGTGTTAAAGAAAGATGATTTAAGGTAAAAAATTCTAAATGCCAATTTTGCACAGAAATAGGTTAATTTTTATGTTTCTTTTCCAATGTCACCTAGCTCAAGTGAGTTTATGCTTGGAACAAAAGAGCTTGGAGGAACAACACTGGGTCAGTTTTAATATTTTGGACTGAGCGACTGCTGACAAAAGCTAATCCTATGGGGAAAGCTGTGAAGCAGAAGCAGCAGACTAGAAAGATACATCAATGTGCTTCAGCTACTGGAACTCTGGAAAAAGTACTGTATTAGGTCAGAACAACAGTCAGTTTTGGTTTTTTATTTGAGGGTATTTCTGAGCAGATATTTTAGCATTTTAAAATATCGTGTTCCACACATAAGTCTAATCCTTTTAACCCCATGACTCTGAAAAAAGTCTCATAACAGTGAGTTCCACTACTACATTACATGGTGTAATGAAATAAAAGTTTGAAGCTTGATGTCTAATCACTTTATTCAAATCTTAATTCTTACAAGTTATCAGATATTTCCAAATAAAAGTCATGGACAAGTCAAACTGGTCCTCTGTCACATTCTAGTTTTCTATTTTTAAAACCAGCATTGAATATGGTATTTGAGAAGACAAACTCTGATTTTACGTAGTGGTATTATAGTTTTGTTTTGCCTTTTTTTTTTTTCTTTCGGGGGTAGCAGGGGGTGGACTGCCATTGAGCCCTAACTTAATATTTGAAGAAAAACATGCTGGCAGCATTGCTTTCTTCATTAGTAGAGTTTAGAACTCCTCTAGCTTCATTACTGCACACATACACAATGTAGGTTAATTTGTATTTATTAACAGTAAGTTGTGCCTGGCAGTTTAGCTCTCAGCTAGTAAGTATTAAGAGATCTTCCTGAAAATCAGTGAAGGAAGCTTCAGATTTAATATAGAGTACTTTCAGCAAAAAGTCAAAGTCAGTCTTAAAAAAGCTCCTTGGATTACTGAGTCCAAGATCTTCCCATATTTAGAGCCTGATACTACTTCCTATTCTGCTGAATTGAGGAGCTTGCACACAAAACACTTGTGTTACTTCATTCTTGTTTCTGAATTCTTGTGTTTGAGGAACAGAAGGCACCAGAATGATGTTCTGAGTGTCACTACTTGGTATTAGCTTAGAGGGTGTGTTGTGCATGGTTCTTTGCTTTGCACCTAGTTACATATTTGAATGTAAATTGGTATTAATTAAGAATACATAATGGTATATTTGGATTTACATTTTCTATATTTGGAAGAAAATCAAGTCCTGATAAGCAAACAGGAAGAGCTAAAAATAGAAAGAGGCCAGCTCATCTCTTCTTCCAAGTGTGAAATTGTGAATGTATTTTATATTGTGCTTCCTAAAAGTGAAGATAAAATATAAATATGGGTACCACCACCACCATATCTCTGTGGTTTTGGGAATGATCACAGCTACAGAACACGCCTACAACCCTAGAGAGATCTAAGGACAGAAAAAGTCTGAAAAGCTTTATGTGCAAAATACATAGCAACACACTTTGCTAAGAGACCATGACAGTTCCAAGTACACATGAAAGCTGGTTTTTAGGCATGTAGGAAACTATGCCTTTTGGATTTTGCCAACAGCTTCAGATGGCTGTGATGCAGATTAGATCCAAGTATTAAAACCCTGTGGATAACCCTAATTACTGTTAGACACTCAAACTGCAGTCAGGAAAAACAGTGTTGATGTGACAATAACTTATTATAGTACTGCATGAAGAGTAAAAGGACAATGCTTTAAGCTGAAATTCAACTAATGCAAGTTTTATATTCTACTCAAGTACTACTAAAGCACTGCTTCCAAACAGACCAATACATAAAGTATCAGTAGTGTTAGCATTTATCCTAAGAGGAACTCCTCTTAGGAAAAAAGCCTTGGGAAATTCTCTCATGAAACACTTCACTGCTAGGACTTGGGTCTAGATACTAACTGCAAGATGCATTCTCACAGATACTGGTCTGGATTTAAGGGTATAATCACATCATTTTCTTAAAAAGTTGCCTTGAAAGGTAAGGTTTTGAGACACAGATATAAAAAGATGGGAAGAGTCAGGGGACAGAATAAAAAAAAACCACAACATGATTTTTCAGTGTTTTCCAACATCACAACAAACCTGTATTACAGAGCACTTTATAGCACTTTACAAAATGTACACTATACATATCTTATCTATGCATTTACAACAGTATTATTTCAGTCACTAAGTTCTTCCTCATCACTGAAATAAGCACTTTTCTTAATCCGTGGACGTTTTGAATCATCTGAAATTGAAGATTCCCCTGCAGTCTGTGTCCATCTTTGTTGTTCCTCCTCAATTTTGGCTTGCTATAATGAGGAAAAGAAAAGTATTAGCTGGGATTAAGAAAAATTGAGTTGCACTACAAATAATACTACTAATTACTAATATGCATTGAATTATTAAATAAGTTAAAGAATTACAAGGGTTTATTTCTAGGTAAACTGTGTGATCAAAGCACTAGGAAACATTTCTGAAAGTATTTCTCACCTATAAGCTGTCTTTTACAGCACAGCAGCTGCCTGGACCATCCTGTATTCTCAAAAAGAGGAATTTTGCCCATGGCAAGCTTCCAAAAATACAGAGATCTAAACCAAAAAATCTAAGCAGATCTCTTTAGCTGAGATCTAAAGCAAAAAATGCCTCATTTTTAAATTGATGTTACTGAGTCAGCTTTGTTCCACTAATAATTCTTCTATCCATTGTCCTTTGCAGTCATTCATTCACATAATGAGTGCCTTTGGGGATTATTACTGAAGGTTATTCAACTAATAGTTTAAATAGAAGCTTCCTATTTTTACCAATTGAAATCTTTGGATGGTGATAGCAATGAGAATGTTTCCTGGCTTTATAGGTTTATTTCCAGTCATGGAGTTTTTGGGGAAAGGGAGGAACATTGTGAATACTTGAATCACTTTTTTGGACTACATCATGTAAAAGTCCTGCACTCATTACAGTCACATTCAGAACAAAGCTATTAACTCTTGAGGGTTTTTTGGAAGGGACAGACAGTCAACACAGGCAACACTGTTGACCAGGGAGTCAAGAAATTTGAGTATCAGATCAGGCATGTTTTGTTTCATGAAGCAAAAGGGTGTAGAGATAAAGAAGTGATAAAGACAGTAATACAGATGTTGGATAATCTATCTACATAAAAAATTGTGCATTCAATACGTTTTGGGAGATGAGGTCTGTTAGAGAATGTGATGGTCTGTATTAGGCAAAGAAAGTGTCCCATTAATTCATGTTCAAGGACGTTCCAGTGAGGACAGAGGATGTGTCTGGTCACTTATACGTGACTGTTCTTCTGTCTCCTCAGTTAACAAAGTAAACAGGGATTTGTGGGCAAAAACCTAGCAGAGTATCACAGTGGAGATGACACAAGCAAATAGCAAAGGAACTTGAAGGAAAAAAAAGGCTGGAACACACAAATACAGCATAGTGAAAGTAACACAAATAGTGAAAAAGCAAGAAACAAAATTTCACTGAACATGCCTGCAATTTAAAGAAGCCAACTATAGTCACCAACTACTGCTACGAAACCAGAGCCTGCCAAGTGCTATAGAGCAGACAGACCTATGCATGTATATCAAAGCTTCTGAAAAGCAGCTAAACAAGGGAGTTGAATTAAAAAAAATAATAATAAATATGCCATGCTTCAATTTTGTACCTGAAAAGCTATGGCTTGGCTGAGGCTATCTAGAGCAGGGTCTTCTCCTTCCTCTTCACTTTCTTCTTCCTCCTCACTTCATTGTGCAGAGAGAGAGAAAAAAAAAATACAGATCTTTAATTTAAGTGTTTAGTATGAAAAAGCTTCCTAAAAAATGTAGTAACATGTAACTCAATATACATACATTTCTTCTGGCTCCACCATTTTCTTTCTCTTCTTCTTTTCTTTTTTTTTTGGTGGTTCCCGCTCCCCTAGCATATTTTTAGGACATGCATAACTTAAGTGTCCTGCTTCCTTAGAGAAAAAGAAATATTGCTTAACAAAAGCCATTACAAACAACTATACATTAAAACATATCATGAGGGAAGTTCATGGGGGAAAAAATGGAAGCAATTAGTAAGATAAATGCAATGCTGAATTAGCACACAGAAGACAAACTCTTCTCTAGGCTCGCCACAGAAATGAAGAGATTGGTGGTGATATGCATGCTTAATTGCAAGCTGAGAACAAGCGACAAGCACAGTAGATTTTTTTGTCTGTTGCAATAACTGAATACACTACACTATTCAAGCCAAGATAGAAACCTCAGAATTAACAATTTAAGACACAGGAGCGAGACGACATTTTTGTTGTAAGAAGTGTTAAGAATATAAATCAAGTTTGTATTGGGCACTAAATACTATCCAAATATCATTGTCCTACATTACTATGTTCAGGAAAAGTCAGCAATTAATTAAGACTTAAAACTCACTTCTGTATAAAACAGTTGTTTCCTGTATTTATTTTACTGCCAACTAAATCATAGACTTCCAAAGATATAGCAAAAGCAGATATTTTGAAGCAACGAATAGGAGGTTGACATTGCAATAGTTTTCATGTGCATCAGTTGTATTTCTTGGGTTTTGTTTCTCTTTGTTACTTTCATTACCATCTCCTATTACTACTACTGTAGTGTAGTAGTAATTAGTGTTACGTCAGTTATTAAGTTGTCTTATCTCAACCCACAACTTTTGTCCATTTCTCTACATTTTTGGTTTTACTCACCCCACATTCATAACACTTAGACTTGTCAAAGTAGTTACGCCTGCGAATGAATTCTGCTGCTCTTCCATTATCTATGGCAATACTTGCTTTTATTACTCTTCCAAACAACTACAGAAAATTGGAAAGAAAAGGTAAATGTTTTGAGACTGAAAGCCCAATCCTCCTGCCATAAAAACTTTCCACAACTTACTTGTTTGTTATTAAGTGCCCGAGAACAGTTTTGTGCAGATTCTTTATCCAAAAACAAAATAAAGGCAACTCCTTTGCTCTTTCTGGTGTCTTTATCCTTCATAATGGTAACTCTGGAAACATATAACACCATTATTGATTTTAGTAAACCACACTAAAATTCCTTCAGAGATATTTTTTCCTTAAAGATCCCAGTGGGATCTTACCTTTGTTATACAGCAAAAGGGTTAAAGCATATTTAAAAATAAAAATACTCATTAAACAGAAATTCAACAGAGCAGCTAACCTGGCTGTGTATTTAGAGATAGAGTGGAGGTGATTTTAAAAAAGCATGTGGGATCTTTCTGGGACCAGTATCGCTCTTAATTTCCTTGGGTAACTTGAAGAACAGAGAACATAATCTTTAGATTTACAAGCAACCTAACTTGAGGGAACTATGTATTACTGGCAGTGAAAGGAAAATTCATGGGTCATCTTACCATTGCTATTGTTGATGAAAAGCACAGTGTGAACTGCCTCCAAACTGAGAAACGTAGGTTCATGTAGGACTAATCAGCTAAACGGGTTCACAATAGGAAACACTAACTATCTGCAGTACTGTATCTTCATAAGTATCTCCAACTGAAATCCAAAGATCATGGATGCATATGTTGTTTCACATGACACACAAAGTTAAATCTTCAGTCTAACATTGAAATCAACAGCTTCAATAGCACATTAAGAAGTTCATAAAAATCTACAAACAATAAAACAAAATCTGAAGACAAAAATTTACAAGACAGGGCCAGGGCGTGTGTATGGGCAGAACCCACCCAGCCTCAATTCTCTCAATCTTAAGGTGAGTTGTATATAGTCCTGAAAAAAATCTAAGAAAACAACAACAGTGAGAATCAGAATGTCAGGCTGCACGTACATAAAAATCAAAGTACGTGTAAAAAAGTATGGAATACACTCCTCCCTATGTCCACCACCACCACAGGGCAAGCCAAAATTCTAAAAAGTAATGAAAAAAACAAGCACCGCTTCAATACAGAAGGCCTACCACACAACCTGTATAAGCAACAGATGATCTACATGGTAAAAAGTTTATAAAATAAAAACACAGTAAAGAAAGCTCAAAATTCTCCAAATACATGCACAAAAAGCTTCAGCCTAACAGTTTTACTACCAAAGCCTCTTGGACAGAACATGTCCCACTGCATGTATTAAGTTCAAGTGTCAATAAAACCGACTTTAAAACAATTCTAACCATTTTTCTGCCAAGCTAATCTGAAGAATTCCAACAAAAGCCTGGTATGACTGTCAGGCTTCTAATTGGGATATTCAACATACCAATTAATAACACAACAGAAAGAATCAGGTGTGACAAATCTTTAAAAAGCCAGGAATTTCTTGGAATCATAGCAAGTCTGATTTGTTCCTGAACAGACTCAGTTGAAGTCATAATAATCACGATATATTTGCTTTTCCTGCTATTTGTCACCTGAAACACACTCCTGAGACTTCAAAAACTTTGAAACTCTGTATCTCACAGGTTATTTATTGCAACAGCTACTATAAATTAGAGAAGATACTTGCTGGTTTAGGATTAAAAACTGAAGACTTGAGTCTCCTTATTCTGACCAATTAAAAAAAATAAACCAGTCAGTTCCTTACTGTGGCATTTCTTTCTATCATTTGAACAGAGGGGCGGATACTCACATCTATTGTTCATGAATACCCCACATACTGAAAGCCATTAATGCAGCCTTACATCTAGCTTTAAGTAAAATACTAAGTAGTCTCAGTAACAAGCTCCGCTAGAATCACAGAGAACTGTACACTGCAATTGTGGGAACTGTGACATCCAGTTCACATAAGAAGAAGCTCCCATTCTCACACTTACCCACTGTGCCCCCAGTGTTCAGGGTAAGGGGAATAACACTAGAAAAACACTGTTTCAACTGTTTCAGAGAATGGACTGATGGTATGTGACAATGTTCTACTTGCTCTTAAGAAATGGTTAGCAAAACCTGTCACAGCACAAATATTCTTGCATCATGTATGTAACTGCAAGAACTTCGAGCTGTTAAATTTATACCTTATTAAAAATGAACACAACTTCAATACAGTTCCACATTCATACTTTAATTACAAAAAGCTCAAGACTTTCAAGTGAAGGAAAGACATAAAATATTTAAAATGAGAGGTATAAAAATAGAAGGCCATATCAGGTCACTTACTTGACAACTTTCCCATACTTTGAAAATATCTGAAATATGAAACAAAATAAAAAAGATTAAACAACAGAAAATTGCATTTCACTAATAATAAATTTATCGTGACCAACTTATTTATCAGTATTGATTTTACGGTCAAAATTGTTGTCAACAAGTTTAATCTAAACAATGCATCTTTTAAAACTTACCCTGTACAGATCATTGTTAGTCAAAGCAAAGGGTAAATTGGACACATACACTGTGCTTTTGCTTGGTGCCAAACCACCACTCATTTTTCTGATGAAAGGAAAAAGAGAGAAGAATTAAATGGTATTGAACAAAGAAATCTATTAAAAATACAGCTTCAAGGCTTTCAATTTTATTTCAAACCTAGCCCAGACAGCCATGATAAAGTTGCAGGAGAGCACAGCTTTCATTTTCCTTGCATCATTTTACATGAAAATTAGTGTTTGCCTTCATGGACTACAGACGACATACATTCCTTCTTCCTCTACTGGATCCAAACATATTTTTGTTCTATGTGAGTCCATTTGTAGTCAAGAAAAAACTGGCAAGTTAGTGTACTTACAATAATCCTCTGCTGATCTGTGCAACTAGAAAGGTTGGGGGCCAAAAGAAACAAGCAATGTCCATTTATTAAACATTATGGCCAATGTGTCAAATTACTGACCTTTGTACCAGTACCACCATGATCTGATTCTTTATACAAGTATCAGTTCAGCTGCATTCAACATACAATAAAATACAATTGTTTAAGGAGAAGCAAAAAAGTTTCCCCAGAGCAGAGTCCTAATTATTGTGAGGAGGGAGATAAACACATTTTAAAATCAATGTAGTATGATGCTAAAGCAGCAGGCTCTCATTTCCTCTCTTAGCTATTGCTCAAGTTTCTACACTCCTCCAGAATTGCATGTGTCCAGCACTCCCCTTCCTCCTTCTGATTAGGCAGATTTCTCCTGATAGGAAGCAGGAAAATGTCCAGTCTTTCCATTTTAATTTCCAATCTTTTCTATGCTCTTGAAACTGAGTATGTCTGGAAACAATTAATCAATTAAAAATACTGTTATAACCACATACACATCATCTAATACTAGGTGAAGAGTAACTAAACTGACTTGAGAATGTCGAGCCAATGTTTTTCTTCACTTTTGGATATTTCCGATAAATTTAAATTGGTGTAAAGTCTGTGCAAAACACTCTTTTTGATCCATTCTGTAGCCATGGTTCAGACCAAGAGCTAAGTGAGTAAAATTTAAGATCAAAACAAATCCCTTATGAAAGGCCACACCAAATAGTACAGCAAACCACAGTCCAATTTCTACCTCCTTGTCAATTTTCCTACAGCCTTATTACTGCTTCTTGGCACCTCTAGCAAATTCCCAACTGAGGATTAAGCCACTACTTCAGCAAGACTGACTCATTTTAAAAATGCAGATAAAAGCTGATGAAAGGATAAAAAACCTAAAGTATTAAAATCAGCATCTGCCATATTACAGTTTCTTAGGGGACTTCTTGGGTAGCCAGTCTGAACAGATTGCTTGGCCAAGTGCCAGCAAAGTAACTAATATCACACTCTAATCCGGCTGATACTTTCTGGCATTTCATGATTCAGTTATCCGAAGGCCTGATACTCCCAGTAGACACTGATTATCCAAGGGCTTTGCTTCTCTTTCCTGATATGCTTACTGTATCACAATTCATCTGAGTGGCAGTTTCCAAGTGATTGAATTTTGAGGTTTTCCATGTGCAGAGATTGTTTTTTGGCATGAACAGAAACGGCAACACAAAGGTTAAGCAAATGAAAACAGAATAAATTTGCAATAAAGGCCACGCATTGCATCTGGTGTTAGGCAGACTGGGTTCATTATCCCAAATTCCTTTCTGCTTGGCATTAGTATCTCTGACAAGCCTAACCAGAGTGACTTGGCAACATGCCATTTGAATCGATGGCCTAAAGTGCAGTTACTTAGATGTGCAGTGGATAGAAGGATTCAAGGAGAGCAATCTCAACACTGCACTGTGGTATATTGCCAGTGTTAATATATTGCAGCAGTGGACAAGAAAACACTTGAGGTGAACCTTAAGTATCTGAATACAACGGTTTCACTCTGCCTAAAAGGCAAGAGAAGCTGGAGCACCTTGTAACAGCAGCCCCCATTTTAATGGGCAGGCACCAGGGAGAACAGCATGACCGGAGAGCAGTCAGCCTGCACATTCCACAATGCCACAGTGCAAACCTCCACAGACAAGGTGAGACATCATGTGGAGATTACTATTGGCCTAACAGCTCAGTTGTTGGGAAATTATAAATGAAAGCAGCCTACAGAATCACCATTTTCAGCTGCACACTGTTTTTTCCAGAAGAAGCTGAAAGAGTTGCACCCTGAGAGCACTGGCTGCCAGACAGACAAGGTTGAATGTTGTTTCTGCTCCCCTGGACAAATTTAAGTGTAACAGTTTTGTTGCTCCAACTGCCCAAATATTCTTAGCAATTTGTATTGCTTAGGACTGTTGTGCAAGTACTTCTTACTTTTTAAGTCTGACTTACTATACAACTGTAATATACGAGAGTAAAGCAACTGTATGGTTATCACCATTTATTATAACAATGTTTTTTAGGGGGAGGAGTAAAAAATGCCAATTCCAGCTTTAAGCTAACTCTCCAAACAAGACACGTCATCTGGAGATTCATCATTACAAGGTTTAGTGTCCTGCTACTTCTGGAATTTTCTAACTTCATAGAGCTGTCCAATATAAGTTTAACATTTTCATCACATTCTTTCTCCATGGTTACTAGTCTCTCTGGTCAGCTGATTAAAAATAAAATATCCCCTTCCCTCACAATAATCGCCAAATGAACCAAAAAACATCTGAGTTTTCTTCTTGCTGCAGGAGACTGACCTGAAAGTTAGGTATGGCCTGGCCTCAAGGCTATATCCTGATAGTTTTCAACAAATCAAAACATTTCTGTTTTATCCTGGATGCTTTTCTTGATCTTCAAGGTATTACCTTCATTATTTAACTTTAAAGCATTGGCCAAGAGCTTTTACAACGCCTCCACAGAATTGCACACAATTCCCATTAATGTAATGGCCTCTCTGTAATATTAATGCCTTCTTCATTTATCACTTTCACATATTAACTCTGACAATACAGTTATGTCTCATTACAATGACTTCTTGAATTCAATCTTTTTTGTCTTTTCTAACAACTTGAACTGAAAGAAGCCATTTTTTGACAAGAGTCATCTGTCAGCAATGATTAAGTCTCCTGGAAAATAGATCACGTACACAAAAATGTTTTGCTTCAATCCAATATGCTTAATGCAGCATCTGTCATTAGCTTTGGGGATATCACAAAAAGACAATGATTAATGTCAGCAATTGGCTTTTCTACTCTATCCCAGAACACATTAGGACACCACCAAAACAGCTCAGATGCCTCTGAATCATCAAGTGGAGCCTAAATTTACTGATACTTTCATGACTTAACTTTGATATTTCAGCATAAAAGCAGAAACTTGTATATCTATTTTTAGGTGCAGTACAGTACTCCCACTCAGGCCGATTAATTTGAATGTTTCTATCTTGATCCTTAAAACACAGTATTCTCTTCCTGATTTAATAGTGTCAACAGAGTTTAGACCCAAATGAACAAACCATTAGTTGTGGCAGGGGCTTGGCTCAGGCTTATAATCAAGTCTCTGTGGTCAAGGACAAAACCAAACTCCTGTTCTCCTTGGTCCCTGGCAAGGGTATCAACCACTTGCTACAATTCTGCCCTGCACAAGGGGTATGGAACAAGCTGTAAGAGAATAATCTGTTTTATCTCCTAGTCACTTAAATAGCACCAAGCAAATCTTAAACAAGATAAAGAGTTGTAAATAAGGTTAGCACTGTCAGCAAAGAAAGAATACAATCTGTTCAAGCCAAAGAGGAACATAAAAAGGATTTGTAGTTCAAATCAAACCACTTTAATGTACTGATCTAATCCCAAAAGCTTAGCAACAGTAAGACTGGGCAACCAGACCATCAGCAGGGACTATTTATCAAACACATATAATTTATAAATGTTCCTTTTGCAGATTACATATAGGTGTCCCATTGAGCTTTGCCAAAATTAGTAGAATTTTGTCACAGATTGATATAATATGATTCCATCTTCATGCCCAGTACTACTCAGCATTCACTGAGACTTTATTGTGAATGAAGATGATACGGCAGTAAGTGCTTTACAGGACAACAAACGTACAATACCTACAGAACAAATGTACAATACCACAGGAGTGCTCTGGAGGCCAGGGCCTGGGCTGTTTTGCCTCCACTTGGAGAGACCCAGGGCCCTCAAAAATTCATAATTTCTATGCTACCATTTCCCTCACGCTCCAAAGGGAAAACCCATAAATGCTTTTCCAACAGTGTCTTTTTGAAGGGATTCTCAGCACAGCCAAGATGGGAGAAGCGCTGCTTGATTCAATCGCACCTGGTCTCACCCAGAACGTCACCCAGGAGACGCAGATCTGGGTAACTCACTTCGTGACGGCCCTTCCTTCTCAAATCACGAGACACGTAACCTATTTCAGAGCTCAGTGCGAGCAAAGCGACATTAAAGCACCAGAACCATAGTCTACTCAGGAACTCCCACACGCTGTATTAACGCTTTTGGCCCTAACATTACCCTGCGGTTCCTCAAGCAGAGCGTGGCCTCCACCAGCCGCTTGTTTCGTCCTTTCCTGTTCCGCAGAGGCCCGAAGCGAGGGAGCTGTGAATTATTGTTTAAAATAAACGGCGTACCCGTCACGGCGGGGCTCAGCCCGCGCGGGAGCCCATCGTGCGACGCGGCCCGGAGAGGCGCAGCTGCGGTCCCGGCGGGACGGGGCGAGACGGGACTGGACACACCGCTCGCTGCTCGCTCCTCNGCCAGGAGCCCAGCCGAGAGCCGGCCGCCTTCATCCGCGGAACCAGCGGGGCCGGAGCCGGAGCCGATCCTCTGGCCCGCGGCTGCGGGCGGCGCTGGGGTTAGCGGCTGCGGCGGGGCGCGCCGGGCTCCTTACGGAGCGCCCCGGGGCCGCCTTCCCGCCGCCTCTGCCAGCACGTGTTCGGGGATCGCGGAGTGCCCGTCCTGGGAAGCGGCACGCTCGAAGATTGGCTTGGAGCGGCAGTCCGAGCGGCGGCGGGAGCTCTGGGGAGCCAAACTCTGGACTGCCCACGAGTTTGGGGTGAATTTCAGTGGCGGGACGGGAGCGATGCGAAGGACGGCCTCTGGGCACACGGCTGCTGGGTTAGCACCCGAGATGGCTTGTAGGGCTCTTCATTTAATCCTCCTTAAAACCCATATGGGACAGAAGATTTTGATTCTCAGTTTAATTTGTGTATTTGTTTTGAAGGGAAGGATCGTCCCGCTTATACGCACATCTGAGAGTAATTTTAAACAATAATTCGTAATGAATGTTTGGAGGCTGTATAAATCCCCTTGTAGACACTTTCATTGGCGTGTGTGGTGGGTGTGTTGGTACAGGATCAGTATCAGTATCGTTATAGTTTCTAGAGAGATAAGTAAGACCTGAGTGTGTCATTCAGATAATTTCCTGGTAAGTACTAGAATAAGTCTTTCAGGATAAATCTGTGTGATTAATTTCATAATCGGGTTTGCCGGTAATATTTTGAGTCCTTGCTAGTATTTAAGCATCTTTAGTCTGCTCTTCATGGTTCGTTATCCTCACTCATACTTCTTAAGCTGGCTCTTTCCCATCCATTAGCATTTTCAAGGATAATTGAATAATTTATAATTTATAAAGGCTTTATCTGGGATATCTGTGACTTCAAGGGAACAAAGGTGGTCAGAAATATATGAAAAGATGTGGAAACCCACACCACCAGTGAAAACAGTTTGATATAGTGATTTGCCCTGGGTGAAGTGCTATGGGTTGGTTGGTGCTTTCAAGAATAATTTTTGAGAGCATTGTGGTTTTGACTGGTTATGGCAGCAGTATGGAAAGCTGCCTTATTTTGTTGCCAGAGTGTTTGCACTGCAGGGTGGAAGGCCATGGCAACAGTGGTGATCCACGTGCTCAGCATGCAGTTGTTTGCAGTGATGTTGCTGGCAGAGCAGCCACATCAGAGCCTGGTAAAATCTGCTTTTCATGGCACTGGCACTGATGATGGACAGGTTGGTAACTGCAGGTGGTCAGGCAAAGATAAGTGCTAGTATATCAGTCATTCTATTAATATAACCCCCAATGCATTGCTTCCATTTCCTTTGTCCCAGTGATGTATTAGAATGATGTCGTAAGGAAGCGGAACTGGTGAGATTGCAAATCCTCACTGGAATGCTGCTGCTGTTATTAATTATATTCAGTTTATACATGCTATTTTAAGTCAAAATTATTGTGAATGGGTTGAGAAAGATTGGAGGAATGCCTCTTGGTATCTCTGTAGACTTGTTGCAGTCATACTTCTAATTGCTTTTGAAACTCTTACAGCCCAATATTTGCTATTGGGCAGAGACAGATTGTCTTTAAAACTGTTTCTTTTAGTGCCTCTCTCACATTATTTTATTTCCTGATGTGTTGGATTTTTCCCTCTGCTCTTACACTTCTGCTTTTTCATTTTACCGGTAGGACTGGGTCTATTCACTGTGTTTTACCTGTCCCATGTATGATGAGGGGAAGATGAGAAAGTTATTTTCTCCCCCAAACCCATTTTTGTCTGCTTTGCCTTCTGTCTAGGTAAGAGATACCAGGATATCTTTGAAGATTATCAAATACGGAGCCTAATTGTTGGAAGATAAAACAATGTTTTCTGTCTGTCTTTATATCCTCACAGCAGGAATCATTGCAAGTTTTATAGTGATATTGCTAACAAGTTACATCTCTCCTACATCTTGTACAAAAGCATTTGAGCTTTTTTTGAGAGCTTTCCAAAGTAGAGGAGAGACTTGGCTCACATTTGTCAGTCTCTGTTGTTTATCAAAGTAACATTGTAAAACCAACTCTATCCCAGTGGTATGGGAGGCACGTCAGCTGCCTGTGTCTGCATTTGCAGCAGAGCATTGTTTTTATGCTTCATTCACACATGGCAGGATGTAGCCATCTGGATTAGGAAGCCGTATGTATTGAAAACAAAAATGTAGATTCTGCAGAAGGATGATAGCGCATGCTAGAAAATTACAAATCCTGGAGAAGTAGATATTTGTAGCCTGGATGAAAATTGATGTCTCAAGTAAGTGTAAGCGGACAAGAGTTGTGTACAAAATGTTTCAAAGTACTGTAGCGCTTTTGCAAATGCATCAGGAATTTTTAACACGTATTATTTAGAACACAAAAAAGAATAAAGAATTAACGATTGATTGTTAGATAAAGAAAGCACAGTGGTAGAAAAAATCTGAAGACACTTATGTAGTCTGCCTGATGAAAAAAAACTCTATTAGCATAGAGCTAACCACTATTAACATAGTGCTAATTGAAGTAAAGCCACTCTTGGTGGCTGGCTACAACAGAGCAGCTTGTTCTGTTGATGGAGTGATCTCTGCACTTACAGAATGTGTTTATTTGCGAGAAGACTTTGCTTTAGGTAAAATAGTCACCTCTGATCAAAAATAGGAAGAGACTGTTTAAATTAATATAGCGAGTAATTATACATAATAATATTAAATATCAACTATTTTTGTTGTACGTGCTAATAGAAAATAGTTAATCAGGATGAGTTATAATATTAGGTGTGAAACAAAATCAGATTTTTCTCATTCTTTGCTTTACAACAACTTTGTACCTACTAGGAGAACAGATGAATCTCAATATGCCATAATAAACGCGAGATTTGAGCTCTTGAGTCTTTGTTAATGGAATCTTCTGATATTGATCCTAGGAGTTTAGACTGTCTATTTTGTTATTAAGGCTGTGTTAGGTCACATCAGTTAAGAAATGGATTGTTTTCTTTTTCTGTAGAAACAAATAAAAGGTGGTCAGGATGCTGGGAATTTCATTTTCTTCCCTTCAAACTTTTTTTTTTTTCTCCTAGTATTTTCAAATACATCCTTATTTTACCTCATTGTTCTCAGCTAAAATTTGTCTTCTGTTTTGTTTTCTGTATAAAATTGGTCTTTTCTACTTGTTCATCTTACCAGCATTTTAACCAATGTACTTTATGGTTGATTCTCCCTGACTAACTTTCTTCATTTCATTCCTCTAAATGAAGATAAGATTTTTCTTCCACCTGCATAGTTGCTTGTTGTCTAGTGTATTTTTTTTTTGTCAGTCTGTTGACTTTTGTGATAGTGTATCTCTACCTTTTTCCTTTATCTCTACTGGTCTTAATTCCTGCTCATTTCAGTGAGGTCCAGCAGTGATTTAAAAAGGGAGTGTTTTAATCAGCCTTGCTGCCTGAAAATATAATGGGGTGTGTATGTGAGTGTTGGTGCCTACTGCCAGTGATGTGTGTTGGGCTGTTGGAGGTGGTTTGACTGACAAAGCAGCATGAGGTGTAAGTTTGCACTCAGCTTCAATAGCACTTATCTGAGATGTGTTGCTTTTTGAACATTGTGTTTAGTTAACAGTTTCAATAACTTCTGCAGGCAAAAGGACAGCGTCACTACTATATTTGTCAAAACAGAAAAAAAAGCAGCCCACTTGAAAACCTCATCTGAATTCAGCTTCTGGTATTTTGCTATTTGTCTAAAAATGTGAGGGTTGCCATCAAATACCTAAATCTCGGTGTGAGAGGTGGATGGGCTGTGAATGAGCAGGGGAGGGAGTGGGTGCTGTGGGCAGCTCAGGTGCTTCCCAGCTGTGGGCAAGCATAGACAGAAGGAATGGTCCACCCTGGGGCAAAGGCTGGGCATGAGGGACCAGCAGTGAAGTGTTTTAAGGCAGAACATGTGATGCCTTTTCAGCATAATGATTTTGTCTTGCTGTATCTAATTCTGTCCCTCCCAGTACAAAAAACCACAGAAATGTTCAAGTACTGTTCTGGCCACAAAGAAAAGAGGATGATGAGGACAGCATAAGAGCAGAAAGAGCATCCTCCTGGTAACGTGGGACGCAGGGCATGGGGTTGGCCTAAGAGCTGTTCATGTTCGTCTAGCCCTGGTGTGCATTTTTAAGGCTCTAGAAAAAGTCAATGAAGTATAAAATAAAGAAAAGTTGAGGCAGTTACTGTGAAAGTGCCAGGAAGATGCTTCTGATTGATACACCTGACCATCCAATACAGCAATATGAGCAGTGGTTTCAGAATTAGTAACTCTTACATGGACCTTACTGGAGAGGGCAGGTCTCGGAACCCAGGGCATCTCTTTGGCAGCCCTGGGAGCTCAGGAGACCCTGGCCAAACAGTCTGGGAACTGAGCAAAGGAAGCCTGAGCTTTGTCCAAGGGCACTGTAATACCCTGAGACCTGTCCAGGGGGGGTTTTGGCCCTGTCTGTGGGGGTCACAGACCCTGGCACAAAGCAGAGATGAATTACAAGTCTCAAGAGTGTGAAATACAGTAGTTTAGCTTACCACAGGGTGAGAAATAAGTAGTTTTAGGTTTTTATAAGAGAAGTAGATGGAGGCAAGATGGAGATTTTAGGGTGGAGCTTAGGCTTCTTCTTCACCTACATCTTCTGCTGTGACATTAGCACAATATCGTTTAAAGAGATTGGGTAGGAGTAGAAATGACCTGTTAGTATAGATAGTAAGTATTGGCATATAAATGTAAACTAAGATACATAACAAGGGGTACAAAGCAGCTCAGACTGCCCAGGGGCGGGCAGTCCTGCCATGGCCGAGGTGCAAGACAGATCACGCTGGGCACAGAGTGAACTGTGAGATAAGAAATAATAAACAAAATTATAAACCTTGAAAAAACAGAAGCTTGAAGCCTCCATCTCTTTCTTGCCTCTGGCCCAAAGCCAACAGGAGGGCAAAAAAGGACTCTAACCACCTGAATCTTGGAAAATGATAATCCGAGAGGCAGGGAGAGTGGATCCTTTCTTTTGTCCTTACCAAAACTAAGATCAGCTGGTTGGTTTAGTCAGCTTTTGATTTATAACTGTAGCTGCATCAGACTAGTTCTGTGTCTTGGTTGTAGAACAAACTCAAGGTCAAGTCTGTTGCAAAATGGGACTATATTTTAAGAAGATAATTTTGTTCGTTTGAACCAGTGCTGGGGTCAAAGTCTCTGAACATAGATGAATCTTGTAGTTGAGGAAAGAGCTTCTTTATCAGGATTCACTCTTTTACCAAAAGAAAAGCCTTTGTTAAATCAAGCTTTTCATTAACCTCTCATCACATGCAACTGAATCTTATTTTTCTTTACAAAGACAGATCACAGGGCACAGGCAGTTAAAACATTTAGATTATACCTGTCTGGTTTATGTAGCAGAAAAAAAATGTACTTATGATGAATATATTTGTATTTTTTGCTCACCTCTCTTTCTTTCTTTGTAGTTTAGTGAATGGATCTTCAGAAGGAGAGTTGCTAAAACTGACAGAAAAGTAAGTTTGCGTTTGCTGTAGTTTGCAAAAGTGTATATCAGAATTAGTGCTACCTCTGTTTACAGTTAATAAACCTTTTGGTATATTGATTCTTAACATCTGTTTTAATCAATTTTATGTAGCCTCGTAAGTCTATTTCCAGTAAAATGTTTTTACTTTGTGCAAGTAAGTAATGTTATGTATTTCTCCTTCTGAGTATGACCTGCTGTTACTTTTCTGTATTGACTGTTTTAACAGCTAGAGCTACTATTGTGAAGGGAAGGTTTGAAAAATATAATTTTAGCAGTTGTGTATCTACTTTCAGTGTTGTATAGTAAGTAATTTGCCATCTTTATAATCAACAGAAAAGTTTGAACTCCTCAAGTCTGTGTTGGCTAGCATAGCATGACTAGAATCTCTTAGGGTGATGCTTGATTTCCACCTGTCTTCAATGACTAACTCTGCTTCATAAGTCCCTTTCCTCTGGAAAGAGATATTTTTTGTTCTGCTGGCTCCCAGTTTAGAACAGGAAGTATCTGCATGTGAAGAATGTATTGCATCCATATAATCAAAATGTGGGGCTTTCTACTAAGACATGATGTGCTGCATTTTGGTCTCTTTCCAGATGGTTGAGTTGATGAAATAATTCAAAGTTATTATATTTTATTAAAAATTAGAAATTATTTAATCTAATAAATAGATGTTGAATTACTTTTTTAAAAGTTTCAGTATTTTTAGCAGAACAGTATTAAAATTGCTGTAAGGTATGTGTTTATGCATTTGTATGTACATCTAGTATTTGTAATATGTGTATGTTTCAATAGAGCTGTTTATAGTATCTCTAAGTTGTGTTATTTTGCTGATTATACTGAACTAATTTCAAGTTCCATATTCTTGCCTATACTGTGGGTTATTTTTGCTCCAGGTACATTACATACTTTCTGTAACTAGAAAGACTTATTTTAAAGGGCTCATAATAAAAAGTGTATGTACAGGGCTTGTGCATGCAATACATTATATTGGAAGAAATCCTGGAACATTTATTTTTCTGCTCCCTATCCTTTTGTCTATTTATAGTGAGTCTGGTTTTCACTAATTGTATTGTCTTTAGTGGCATATCGAAGAGATGAAATGTGGTCTGAAGGGCGATATGACTATGAAAGAGTTCCAAGAGAACGTCTCCCTCCAAGGATGCATGGTGATGTAAGTGTATAATAAACATTGTATCTGTAGCATTATAACATTATACTGTACCTCTATACAGTACAGTATCTATATGGATTTATGTACCTCTCTAAGTTCCGAGTATACCCCAAGTTCTCTTTTTCCCCCGTTCTTTCAAGTCAGCAATCTATCACATACATCTACACAGTAATAATAGGCTGCCTACAGAATTAAGTCTTGGTTTCTTTTTTTTTTTTTTTTAAGTTTCAAATCTGTTGGAACTGTTCAAGAATATTTGTATTTTGGTGAACCAATTTTTTGTGTAATTCTTTGTGTTATTAAACACAGGATTTTTAATGACTTCTGGGGAATAAAAGCCCATACTATGTTATATTTTTCCGTAGTCTTTTTGCGTTAATATTTTTTTAAGTAACTTGAGGTGGTAAAGGAACTTTTTTCATGATTGTTCTCGTCACCAACACAGCTTTTTTAATAATTGTTTAAGTATAGGAGAAGATCTTTTTAACAGGTGTTGAAAGTACATCTTTGCTAAAGTTGTGCTTTGGAGTCTTGTAAGGGAAACACTTGACAAGAAGAGTGTCAACAGAGATCTACTTTGTACATACAGAGTCTTGTGTGGTGTGTTGTGTGTATATATGTTATGCTTGTAAAAGCAAATACAGAAGCTGTGCTTGCTGTGTTATAGCATAATTTCAGAATGCTTTTAGGAATTCTCTGTTCCACAGAGTTTGAGTGGGGTTTTTTTCTCCCTTGTCTGAAGTATCCAACAAAGAAATAAAATAGGTTGTAGCTTTGTCTTTGGAGGTATTACACTGTAAATAAAATGTTAAGAATAAATTTTGATATTTCTATTTGTATTCTGTGTAATGTGCTTTTGGCAAGATAAAATTTCAGATACCAGTGCCTCTTATTTGACTTCCCTTTTACTTACTGTAAATGTTGAAATAATACCATAGCTGATTTAGCCTATCTTTTGGGTTCCCTGTTACATTTTCAGCTTGTTTCTTGGGAAGCTTACCAGTGGTAGTAACTTGGTAATTAGTTACATAGACTTCTCTATTGAGTAGTTTATTAGTGTTTGCCTGCTCTGTGACATATAACTCTTTACAGGCAACAGCAACATTTCTGCATTTTCAGCAAGATGGAAATCAGATGGATTTTCACAGGGTGTTTAGCTACCTCCTTCTCTAAAATACTTATCAAGATAGGACAAGAGGAAAAGCAGAATGTATTTTCCCTGATTTTTTTTTAGTCGTTTGACTAACATGTTGCCAATTTAATTTAACCATTGTGTCATTGACATTTCTAAATTCCTGTAGTCTTTCAGGCTGTCCAGGGAACAATGTGTGATCAGGCTTTATGAACATTTACAGTCTAAAATATGTGATGCACTCACTTTGATGCAAGAGTTAACTAGATAGTTCAGTGCTAGCTTTATATTACATGTATTTGGAACTGAGGCTGAAGGGAGTAGCAGGGTACAATCATCACAATGAATATTATCCATCTATACCGAAACAAAGCCCCCAGTAGCTGGGCAAACCAAGATATGGTGTCCCTCTGCCATACTGAAAGATGGATGTGGAGTTCCTTCTCATACAGCTCTGCAGATTTAAGATGGTTGGAAGGTACTTTTGTCCTTATAAGCTTGTGCCATTGTATTTATGTCCACATGTAGAAGTCTGACTAAATTTTGATTAGACAAGAGAAATGGAATTAATTTGTTCAATCTGTTAATATGCTTAGTGTTTGCTGATAGGTTAGTATGTTGGAAATGAGATGTGCCAATGATACAGAATGAAGTATCTTTTTTTTTGAAGAGAGCAAAAGATGTGTCCTTATCTGAACTGGGTGCTAATTGTGTATCAAGTATAGATTGTGGTAGAAACACAGATACTGGTAAAGAATATAAAGTTGCAAGCACTTGACAATTGTGCAAGTAGGATACTCATAGAGCTTCCATGTAACTGTTCTTCAGTTACAGTGTAGCTATGTGGTGGAGTCTTCTGGGTGAAGTTAAAGCATGGAGCAGTTTTATTTAAGCTGCACAGCACATCCTTGTAAGACACCAAACAAACAAACAAAGATTATATGTGGAGGATGTTTGCTGAGGTAAGAGTAGATCAAGCCTTGTGACTGTGTATGTAGTCTCCACTTTGCACCAGTATGGCTGTAGGCTGGCTTTGGATTGCCCTTTAGTCTGTTGGGTGGTCTCTGAAATCAGAACTAACTTTTTTTTTTTTTGCATGACAATATTTAGTAGTTTGTAAATATAATGTATTTTTCTGCAAAAACTATCAGTGCATTAGATTGTGACTTCTTACTGTTAAAAAAGTTGCTTGGGTGTCTTTCGCCCCCCTTGCCAAATTGCACATGCTAACTCAAGTCTTTGCACTTGTAGCTTGTGTTTAAGGCCCATTAAAAATGTTTTGCTAAAGGAAGAAGATTTAAAATACAAATTTTTGGATTTATGTTTTCATTTGCTTTTTATTTGACTTATTTAAAACTTAGCTCTGGTAAAATTGAATTTGTATCTTTTTTAGTTGTGCAATTTATACATAATAAACAGAGAATTTCTTCAGTTGATAAATGGTGTATGACACGTTATTTGAAAGAAATAAATTAATTTTCATATTGAAATTTGCACTAAAAGAAAAACCACGAGTGTTAAAATTCTGTCACTTGATACTGCATTGCATTCAGGGCGTGCTTATCTATTCAGATTATGAAGCAAGGTCTATTTTAACTACAATCTCTGGAGTGTGGAGGATGTTATTGACATAAGGAAAATTGTTAGTATTTCAAATGGACTCTTTTTTTTATAGGATTGAATATGAGCAGTGTCCATTTAATTAGACATTTAATTAGATTTAATGAGTTATTCTGCTGGCATGATTCAGACTGGCATGATTTTTCACGTTTGCTGTTTCCCTGTGCAATTTCTTCTCTTAAATCCCATATTTTGAAATAATTTGGTTCTACTTTTGTTTATTCATTACAGATTTTTAGCTGTTAAAAGCAATATTTTTGCTTTTCTGTTTGTTTTGTGGTTTAGGGTGATTACCACAGAATAGTAGTCGTGCCCAAGAAACCCCCGCTGCTTGAGAGACCTGGGGATGGGAATTACAGCCGCTATGACGATTACGGTCACGGTGACTACAGAGACTACGACGAGGGGCGTAGTTTTGCCCATGACCGCAGAAGTGGTCCTCCACACCGAGGTGTACGTAAGGTGAATCTTCTCACATGTTTGTGATGTTTATTCTCCCATTAAGGCAAATACTGGGAAGATCATTATTGTTGCCTCCTGCAATCCAGCTGTTTGAAATTCTGTAATTTCAAGGTGTTGATGGTAATTTATATTTCTTTAAATCAGAGCATATATATGCAGTTTGGAAACTTCTGTAGTTTTTGTGTTTTGTGTGGCATTGCAAAGTTGCTCTCTTCAATATTGACAGAGGAAGAAAATGAAAAGTGAAGGGATACAGTGAATAAATTGAGAAGATATTTGCTGCACGGGTTAAATTTTTTTTTAGCTCATTAAATGCTTTGGTTTTGCAGTAATTAAGTAACCGTTTGGCAATTAACTGTACTTGACATCTGACACTGAGATACATGTCATGCAGTCGTTTTGCATGTATGTTTTGCAGGATGAATCGGGATACAGATGGGCAAGGGATGGTCATCCTACAAGACCTGAATACAGGTATTTTTTGATTCTAGTAGTTCCATGCATAGGCTGCTAATATTTAGGGCATTTTTACTTTCTTACCAAAATGGTTGGTAGAGAGACCAGTGAAATCACAGGGAAAGGGCATCTGTTGAAGTAAAAGGCAGTAGTGTAAAAATGGCTTTTAGTTGTATCGAAGTAGAAATTAAAGAAATTACATGACATGAAAGTCTCTGTTTTAGTATTTGTTTAGTAAGGATAAGAGGCATAATGATAACATCTTTAGGATGGTAACCTGAAAGTGTAAGTAATTTAATGCATCTCTGATCAGTCACACTTCTTACACGATTTAAGAGAATTTTTGGTCTATTATTTGATTCTGCAGCTGCAGTACGTTGGGGCTACAATATAATGATGTCTGTGCCATTTTAAAGTTTGGTGGGATAGATAATGGGATGATGAAGTTCAGCACAGCCTTCTTCAGAGCTCTCTGTTTTCTCAGCTGAACTGATGAGTATATGTTTCCATCACATTAATTTCTGTGAACCCTTCTTACTCTGTACCTCAGGTTCCCATTTATGAAATTTAAGGACTAGTAGTAAATCATAGGGTTGTAATATCCATATGCTTGCAATGATGTTTGATATGGATTATTTGAGTTAGCAAATAAAGTGCACAGGATACTGTTGCACTCAAAATTTATGGACAAGGATGAAAGTCACCTTAAATATTTAGACAGGAATTGATTGTTACTATCAGTCTGATCTAAGAATGTCATCTGATGGCTGTGCTTTTATATGCCACATCCTGCATTTTCACTTCTTGAGATGTCTATTATACCAGGCCTGTATTTGTAGATAGCATTGTGGTGTTAGTTGTAATATCATAGAATAACTCCTTGTTACTGCTATGTATTTAAAACTATGGTTATACCATACAAAATCAACAGAAGTAAGCCAAGTTAGTTATAGACACCTGGCCAGTTGGAATAACTGCTGTTAAACCAGCAGCAAGTTTAAAAAAAAAGACTGGAAGCAGGTCAGAAATGGCTCAGACAGAGCAAGCCTGACAGGCTTGCTTGAGGCCTTAGTCTTGTAGTGTTGAAAACTCAATCTGAAGCTGTTAGTAGCAATATCCATACAGGGCCACACAGTTGCAGTAGATACCTATTCCATTGAATGGGATGATTTAGGCATAACATGGGTGGGTTATTCTATAATGTCACCTTAAAGGAAATCTTTCAGATATCATAAGGGTCTGTGTGCAAGGGACTTCTTTCATAATTGCATTCTTGGGGCTAGAAGCAATGATAAA
This sequence comes from Pycnonotus jocosus, assembly GCA_013400435.1. Classification (NCBI taxonomy): domain Eukaryota; kingdom Metazoa; phylum Chordata; class Aves; order Passeriformes; family Pycnonotidae; genus Pycnonotus; species Pycnonotus jocosus. The sequence goes on along the minus strand of VWYP01008539.1, from coordinate 352,965 downwards.
GTGTTTTGTAAAGGAGTGCTTTTTAAAAATAAAAAACTTGTGTAAAAGTTTTTCCATCTTTTCCTCTCAATTTAGAAGAATCAGAGCTGTTTAAAGCTGAGTAAAAAACTAAAAAGGCTGAGAAAACTGTAAGGCAGTTTATTGTACACAGAACAAGAGTGGCACCCAGTGGTCAAAAAGATTGTCTTAAATGCATCCTGATTTTTTCCTCTCGAAATGTAAGGTTAAAATGTCAGCTCGTTTTCTTGAAGGCTTTGTAAGTGTGTTGCGTGGTATATGATAGTCCCATCTGAGTATTTATTGTATACTTCAGGCTATAAAACTGTTACACAACTGCTGTGGAAGAACTTCATAAAGATCCATTGCAATTGAATGAAATCCTACTGATTCATTATATAAATATTGTAAATAATCTTGAAAGTAAAGTCTTGTGATCAGACTGCTAAACATTTGTAGTGTTCCATGTTTGCAATAAACTTAATTATGACTTTTTGCATATTGCCCACTATTGAGCAATGTAGTGGATCTCAAGGAGGAAATCAAAGTACATTTCATGGTATATGTTGTCTCCTGTGGTGAAAATGCTAATTACTTTCTATTTCAAAGACATTTGCTCCACAAAATATAATATTAAAAAGTTATTTTATGCAAAAATGCCTTCTCTTTGGATATGCTTCAAATTATTTTAGGGAAGTTCTTTGGAGTTCATGTGACTTTTTTTCTTTGAGGAAATAGGAGGAGGTTTAAAATTATTTTAACCAGAAGGATTTTTTAAAAAAATTGCATGGAGCATGGCTAAAGCATAGTTAGAAGCTAGACAATCAGGAGACTTGTATGATTGATGGGCTTTCATAGTTAGTACAGTGACTATAAATTCTTAAAAATAGTATCTTGTTTATTGACAGAAATAATGACTTTCTTGACTATTTTTAAAATCACAATCAGCATGATGTTAGCATTTCCTTTTGAGTTTTCATCATTCATATTTTGGTTTTGGAAAACATAACTGTCAAAAAGTACTTTCTGATCTCTTACTCTTTGCATTTTTCTTCCCCCTATCATGATTTAGACTGCTGAAAAACATTACTTGAGATTGTCTCGAAGTAAAATGCTGCTTATCTGAGATGTCAAATATCTTTAAGTGAGTCCTGTGTGTAGTTTTGGGCACCAGAATATGAGGAAAATATTAATCTGTTAGGAAGTGCCCACAGGAGGGCAACAGAGATGGTGAAGGACCTTGAGGAGAAGCATTATGTGGGGCAGCTGAGGTCACCTGGTCTGTTCAGCTTGGAGAAGAGGAGACTGCAGGGAGACCTCATTGCACTCTGCAACTTCCTCTTGAGAGGAAGAGGAGGGGCAGGCATTGATCTCTGCTCTCTGTGACAGGACCTGAGGGAATGGCCTGAAACTGTATCAGGGTAGGTTTAGGTTGGATATCAGGAAAAGGTTTCTCACCTTGAGGATTGGGCACTGGAACAGGCTCCCCAGGGAAGTGGTCACACCTGACAGAGTGCAAGAAGTGTTTGGATAGTTTTTTCAGGCACTATGACTCTTGGGGATGTCCTGTGCAGGGCCAGGAGTTGGAACACAGCAATCCTTTTGAGTCCCTTCCAACCTCTCATGGTCTATCATTCTGCAATTCTCTTAAAGTTTGCTGTTGAAGAAACCAGCAGGTTAGGGATTTTTTGTATTTTTTTCCTGTTGTTTCTTTGGTGGTATTTTGTTGGGGTTTTTAAAAATTTCTTGGAGTTTTCTTAATAACAGATGTGATTTATCTAATGACCAGCAGCAGTTCTCCATGAGTGACCAGAGGATTGCTGATGTTCTAGCAATGTTCTATGCTGATGTTGGCTTACTATCTTTTTTTTTTT
>VWYP01008539.1:252323-351082 GCA_013400435.1 Pycnonotus jocosus | reverse complement strand
TTTTTTTTTTTTTTTTTTTTACTTCCTCCTTATAGGGTTATGCTCCAGTTTCCAAGCAGCTGTTGTTTACATGGTAGACGTTATAATGTGTAGCACTGAGTGGAGCATTACTGTTCCTTCTGCTATTTTCTGGAGCACATGCTTTTTGAGAGTTATTAGCCCTGTTTTATATTATGTTTAGTGAACAGTCCTGACCATGACTTTTTAATGGCAAAAATACTTACTTTATGTGTAAAAAATAAAATAATTCAGAAGATGTGCAGGGCATAGATTCCAAAATGAGTTCCCAGCCCTTTCTCTCCTGTTGTCACCTAAGGAATTCTGAACTCTAGAAACTGATGTGGATTTTGTTTTAACTTGATTTGAAGTGCCTTTTGGTTCAAGTGTAGCTGGCATATGTAAAGAATTGTACATCATAGTTTGGAGAAAATTTTCTGCACATATTAAGGCAATTTTAATGTCTTGGTTGCTGATGTGGTGAGAATTGTGAGACTTAGCAATTGAAAGGAGTAGAGATCAATTAAGATGTGTCTTCTTTGTACACTTATCTTGTACTGAAGTTGATAATTTCTGGAGCTGTGTTACTACTTGTCTTCAGAGATATATTAAGCTCATTTATGCCAAGCACTCATGCATGTCAGATTTTTAAAAAAATTTCAGGGGACTATGATGAACTATATGTTGAAGGATTCTAGTTTTGTAGTACTTCCCTATGGGCCTCATAGCAGTGGATTTTGCATCCAAGTTCATTTTTATAAGGTCAGATGAACTTTCCAGTGTGAAATGCTTTAGAAGATTGCTAGCTGCTGTTCACTTTAGTCATGCCAAATTTTAATCCTTTTGAGTGTACAGAGCATTACTTCATTCTTTTTTTTACCAACCAAACTGAGTTCACAAGATGTGAAATATACGAAACTTGGCAACTTAAGATGGGTAAGACTCATCTTCAAAGGGAAATTACAGAATGACGCACTTGTAAATCCCAGCTACACATGCATTAAATTTGATCCTTAGAATTATCTGAGGCCCAGATTTTTGTAAAATAAGGATTGCCATATTTGTAGAATAAGTAAAAAGTAGACTCCTGAGAAGTGGCTTACATAGGATGTTTTCAATATCTCCTCTTCAGCTGTATATATGAATAATTTTTCCTTTGTTAATGAAGGAAACATGTTGCTACTATGTGTGTTTTGTTTATTTGTTGGTTGGGTTTTTCTCCCATGATCTAAGTGAAATTAGGAAGTAGTCTTAGTAGTCCAGTCTTTAATACTAATGCATTTTTCCGTAAAAAGCAGATGTGCGTATTTCCTGGAGTGCTTAGGAAATATTTTGTAGTAAATGGAAATACTGAAGTAATTTTGGTGCTAGAAATGAAAGAAAACAGTCTGGCAAAATATAGAAAATTAATTGTAAACGATTTGCGATTCATGAACAACTGAGATTCATCAGCCAGTTTTATGTTTTGTTTTGGAAGTATTTTAAACCAATGGCTTATTGTCTTTCCTCTGAAAAACTTGTGGTTTTCTGAACATTAAACTTGCAATTACCACTTTAGGGCAGTAAAGCATGATATATCTTTTTCTAGATGCATGCACCTTCACAGTGAGAATGTATTTACTGAAGGCCATGGAGTAAATTGTTTGCAAAGTGGGGGATAGAAGCCCAGCTTGATCTCTGCTTGAACTACCCTTCCATTTAGCAATTAATGTCTTGTAAATGCACAAAGATGACAGGATCTTCAGGTCTGAAGATTGTGCATTGAGAAAAAATTCTTCTTTGGTAAGAATCATTATTTTAAATAAAAATCTTTGAGAGAATCTCCATATGAAAGTAAGGGTCACTGACTCTTCTCTTAAGCAGCATTTAATATTGAGAGTTCAGATGTGTCATAGGCCAAGGCAGTTATCTTTACAATGGCACTATGCAATCACCTTTGAATTACAGGGGATAGGTTGTTTCTTAGGTTTTTTTCCTCCTCCCCATGTGTATTCTTTAATTAATGAAATAGCAAACATTTAAATAGTATAATATTCTAAAGCAGTATATTATACTGTGGGAGGCCTTTAGGCTTAAACTTTCTTGTGATGTAAACTGATCTGTGTCTTGCTTATAAAAGATAAACTTAGCCAAAGAGATTTGTGAGATGGTGCTACAAATGTACATAAGTCTGCTGTTTTGTTGCAGTATTTGACAGCTCTTAAGGGACACTATACAAGAACCTCATTCTTTATTAAAAAGCCTGTGTGGAGGGAAATAAATATGGCAGTCACCCAAAGAAGATGGTCTTGCTTTTTACAGAGATTGATAAGCAGAGTTGTAATCATACTCATTATCACATGCTTTTTTCCTTTAATAAATAAGTAGAATCTCTGCCAGAACATTGAACCTCTCAGGTATTCACATGGCTGAGTAGAGTAGCTTGTTTATTCATATACAAAATTACAGTTTCCTTACAATAGATCATTGTGGTAGATTCGTTATACCTGTCTACAACTCCAGGCAAGGACTTGTCTGTTGAAATCTTTTACTCAGAAAACCCATTGTGTTAAGCTGCTAGCTAAATTAGTTTATCTTGGCTTATGATATTTTGGAGGGTGGAGGGGGAAAATTAGAACCTTTTGAAGCAAGATAATAGGTAATACACAACTTAAAAGTTGATTCTGGTTTACACTAAATATTTAATGACTTCATATTCAGTTCATGTTTTATGCAGTAGTCTTACTGATTCAATAGCTGCTACATTTGCTTTAAGAACTGTTTTCTGCTCTGCTGGCTGTAGCTCTTTTGTGCTTGGGACAACCAATTTGCTTGCAAACTGAGATTTATATTCCATAATTTGACTGTCATTACTCAGTCAGAGTTAAATATGTCTGATTATATGCCAGCACTTTGGGTTCTGTAGGTCTATAAGTTTTGGTTTTTAATGGATTTTAAGAACTCAGATCTTCTCCTGCATATGCCACATAGCATTTAAAAAATGCCCTGTGCTGATGACTGAGTATAGTCAAAAGCATTTCAGAAATGTCAACTGAAATTAAAAAAGTTTCAATTTGGGCAAGTCCGGTTTTATTGCTATGTTGAATCGTTCTTCTACTTAACTTAGAACCCAGAGACTATCTATATGAAGCACTGCCTGTTTTCTTACTAGGAATTTTATGTCAAACTGAGTTTCTGGTGTGTATGGGCCTTGTGTACATATATCTGGAGTTATGCTGGAAACCTCATTCAAAGCAAGACTGCTGTCATTCCACTTCTGAAATGTTCGTCACTTGAGAATGGAGAGAAAATGAGAGCTTAGTAGACAGGGTTTAAAATTTAGATTTTTTTGCCTCTGTCCTGTAATGTAAAAATATGGGGAGAAGGTAGAAATTCCTCTTATTTTCAACTGGGATTTTTTTTGCATGTTATCCTAGTTTAGGGCAAATTTGGGAGGAAATTGCTAAAGGGGTCTCTCTGGAAAGAAGATTGAAGCTGAATGTCCTTTAACTGGTTCAGGAAAATATTTCCTTGGAGAAAAGTGGAAAACAACTGTTTATTTAACAAACAAAGTATTCACAAGCATAAAAAAAATGAATAACATTAAACAATAAAACATTCTGCTGTTCTGAAGAGATGGCAAATTGAGAAAGTCCCTGTCGTGGGAGGTAGCTCTGCTCATTTAGTCTCTTATCAGTCCCTCCTGCACTGGAAAATGCTGCATCTCAAGCCCCCTGTAAGGCACAGGTGTGAGCTCACGGTGGTTTTTTGGGTTTTCAGTCCAGAGCAAGGCCAGTCAGTTGCAAGAAAAACAAAAGACACAGTCCGGGGGATTTTCTGCTTTAGTTTTTTCAAAAATTAACTAAAAGCAAAAGACAACTCTCTCCTGTTGTCCGTGCTGCAGACAACACAGTCCATGAGAAGGAACATGGAGGAGTGAGTGCAGTTTCTGATAACAGGTTTGATAACAAACTTCACACTTCTTCTTTCCTTTCTTTCAGTCTTAAAGGCGCAGAACTTAACATCCAGCATAAACAACAGACAATGGGCGATACAAGCATCATAAAGTCACCCTAGGACACATGTTTTAGCTAATTGTGTGGTTAATTGGAAGGTGAATGTTGCTTTCACTGACAGCTAGTTTTAGTTGCTGAGAGATTAATATTTTACATATTTTTCTTTGCATAACAATTTACTGTGATGTTTAGTGAAGGCTGTTTCATTTTCCTTGCAAAATTTATCCATCCCATGCAAAAAAAAAAAAATGCTTTCAGAAATTGCTTACTGATAGTTTTGCTCGTTTTGGAGGATCTTGCAGAATTCTAATTGGTTATGCAGTTTCCATCTCAGGATGAGAGAAAGGAGTTTAAACGATCAATTTAGCAGGACTTCCCGCTACTTGATTTTTTTTTTTTCATGCTGAGCTTGTAAATAAATAGCCTCATACAATAGAGCTGGCCTGTTATATGAAATGTGGAATTGTTCTAAATCTCAGGTATTACTTCTCTAAAAGCCCTAAGAGAAAATTTGGTGTGCTTGTTTTGGAAAGCATAATTACAATAGGTATTTCAGTCTGATTCTATGTGTATGGTATTTCTTATATTTTGGTTCTTTTAAATGTATCAGTTACATTAAAATACAGCTTCTCTGCTGTGACTCTGAGGCATTGAGAAAGGATAAAGACAGATATTTATAAACTTTGCAAAGAACATTTTTGTATTCTTAAAAATTGTTGTTGACTAAGGAATGGCCAAGTGGTAAGTTGACTTGTAAGTATTTATTTGAGAAAATTACAGCAAACACACCAAATCTGGTAAAAAAAACAAACCCCAGAAGTTCTTATCATGTCAATTCTAAACGCTATCATGTTTATTTGACTTGCCTTTTGATCCAAAGCTGTGTTACATTTTAAGGATTTGTGGCTTTTTGTGTGTACAACTATTTCCCACTGTAGTTTTTGTAAGGTTTTAAATTGTTGTATAAAATTGATGTCATTGTTATATTTTTAACAGGGGCTATTGTGTGGGAACTGTTTACTGCAGGTCTTGATATGTTATGATACACCTATAAGGAAAAATTCAGTAGTCTGTGCAAATTCAGTTAAATTTTGTAGTAACATTGATTCGTTGTTTAAAACTAAGTCACATCTTGGGAAAATTATGATTTCCTTCTAATGAATGCTGTTTACATAATAAATGGTATGCTAATAAACTGTAAGGAGCTCCTCTGTTTACAATTTATGATAGAGTAACATGCCTAAATATAAGATTATGTAACTTTACACTGTAAGATCTTGGTTAACATATCTCTTAAAGGAAGTCTTTGAAAAGTGAGCTCACCTGGTCCAGTCTTACAGCTAGCACTATAGATGGTATCAAAACTAGCAGGTTACTGCTGGGATGGGAAATAATGAGGCAAATTCCCATGGGTAGCACTTGATTGTTCTGGAAAAGTTTCCTAAGTGCTTCGTTGAAAAACAGCTAGCTACTGAGAGATGGAGGGGGAAGGAAAGAGAAGGGAGTCTCCCTTCGAGTCCAGACAACTCCTGTTAAGATGGCATCTAACTAAATCAAATCACCTCAACGAAAGTCAGTGAATTGGGCTGGCGAATGTAATCATGGCTTTCTCATGCTGAGGTGTATTGTCACAGAGGACTACAACATAATTTCCCTTAGGAAGATAAATTCTTCTTCATTTTCTGTTAGGTTCCAAGGACTTGTTTGTTTTATTTTTAATATACTAAACATTTTAGATTCAAGTCCCATTGAGAGAGGGTGGAGATATTAAAATACAGGAGAGGATAGGAAAAAGTTCAGTGTTAGTGATAGTTTAGGCATCCTTTTGTTACGCATTTTCTCTCAAAGAGAAAATGTTTGATGTGCCATTTCCATCTACTCTTGTGTTTAGAGTGTTATGATCCACGTCTGAAAAAAAATTCATCAATAAAGCAATTCCATGACCTCATGCCGTTGGTATTACTTTTAAAAGATTATACTATTTTTGTATGGTAACAAATTATTCCCAATGTTAGTCTTGACATTAGTTCATTATATGTATTTGCATAACCTTAAAGGTTCTTTCCTTTGTATGTGAAGCTCTGTAGAATGTTTTTATGAGCTGACAATAAATGCTTTTGTCTAAGTGAAACTGAATATTGGTGTCATTAGACACAACAGGGTTGGGTGAGCCATCTGTGGGAATGTCTTTTTCTTCTGAAGTCTGACTTTTAACAGTTGGATGTGTTAAATTAAGTTATATCTTATCTAGCCTAGTATGCTTAATTTTTTTTGGAAGTGATGCTTGAGAGCGTGATTATGAAATTTGGAAATAAAATGGAAAAAATGTTTTAATGTGTTGACTTATGGAGTAATAGAATGGTTTGAGTTGGGAGGAACCTTCGAATGTCATCTAACCAACACTCTGCAGTAAGCAGGCACATCTTCAAGGAGATCAAATTGCTCAGAGCCCCATCCAACCTGACCCTGAATGTTTTTCCAGGGACAGGTTATTTACCACCTCTCTGGACAGACTGTTTCAGTGTTTCAGCAGCCTCATCATAAATATTTTCTGGCAGAGCCTTTTCTTTCCCAGGCTGAGCGCCACCAACTCTCAAAACCTTTCCTCATAGACTTGCTCCATCTCACTTTATAATTTTTGTTGCCCTCCTTTGTACCTGGTCCAGCTGTCCATCCATGTCTTTCCAGGACTTTGGAGCTAGGTGCAGTGTAGCAGGTGCGATCTCATCAGAGTAGAGTAGATGGGCAAACTAATTCAGGTTTGATGAGTTACTAAACTCAGTATGTATTCTACAATTTTTATGTGGTTAGATGCAGTTTTTGAAGCATTTTGTATAAGGATTATCTAAGTAAAGCAAAAGATTATGTTAACAGAAGAGACTTAAGTATAGAACAATGATTACCTTCTTTAAAACCCCTTTTCAGCTACTGTTAATTTATTAAGACTTACTAAAACTTGTGTCTGTTAAACAGCATTCTGCTTTAAAATTTGTCTTTGAATTTACATTTATTACAGCCAGTCAGTGTTGCCAGATATGTATATCTGTTATTTTTAGGGGTAAAAAAGGAGGCTTCTTTGAGGCTTACTGATTTTAATTTCAACTACTCTAGAATTCTGTCAAGGAACCTGTTTTAGTTATAGTTAATTAAAAGTCATGAATGCAGTAACGAAACTGATTTTCCTACAGTAATAGTATATTTCCACAGCAGTTTTAACTATAAGCAGGTGCCATTGTGGTCCTTCCCCTCTTCCTGGTTCTGTTTTAGGTGTTTGTACATTTTACAGAGTTGGTTTGGGGTGCTAACCCACCACAATGAATTAAATATTTATCTGCCAGTTTTGTTGTCCGAGATAAAATGTCAGTGCCAGCTTAGGCACAGAACCAAAATATGGATCCAAGGAAGGCTGCAGAGTTCAGGATTGCAGCAGCACCAGTTTTAGTCAGTATGAGCTGTTATGGAGCTCCAAAGTTAACTGTTGTTAAATCACTGAAATAAAGCATACAGAAATTGTAAAAGGATTTTCAATCAGGAATTTACCCAAGCAGCATAGTTTGCCTATGTGTTAAATATGTTCAAACTAGTGATATTTATAATATATAGGAAATGGCCTACAAAAAAGAGGCAAGAGATATTAATGTTTAGTTTAGAGATTGTAAATTGTAATGAAAGTGAAAGGAAAAAGCAAACTAGAAAATAAAAAAGATAAAGCTACATGGCTGAATAATTTATAAGAGGAAATGTCTCTCAACTTTCTGATTTTGAACAAACTACATACTTGACAGGAAAGAATGAGATCACATAAAGAAAAATCCCATTATGTGCAATAGATTTTTTCTTCATATTTGTATAATGTCTTTTATATTGAGGAATCCAGAAACAGAGATATTAATGTGCTAACTTTACCGAAATTTGCTATGCAGAAGTCCATACCACTATTACAACACTTTAAAGCATACAAGCAAGTGAAACCTATTTGACCTAACTGTTTCAAATCTCACTTTAATTTAAGAATAAAAACATAGAGATCTGTGAAGCATTCTTCCCATACAGAGAAAAATGGAGTGTTTTTGTGATTTATAGATCTCATTAAAGGATTTGGAAATAGAAAAAGTGAAAATATAGTAAGGGTATTGTCTGTCAGTATTACTGACATAAGGTATTACTACTTACAAACCTGTTCCACAACTTGCTCTTTCCTTCTACAGCTTTTTATTGATAGTGTTATAAAGTCAACCCCAAGAGTTGATCAAATCAACATATCCTAGCACTCCTTGTTGCATTCTTTTGTCAGTGAACTAATCACATTTTGCAGCACACTGATGAAAAAGTGCTCTTCCAGCAGCTATTTCATGGTTTCTGGGTTCTTCTATGGAAGGATTTTAAAGATAGCTTTTGGGGAAAGAGTAATAGCTTGCTGAACATAAAATTCACGTATGTCCCTAAAATAAAGTGCAAAAATATTTCTTTCTGGGGCTTAGTGTGTGTATATAAGACAAGTGTTTGTCTCTAAATTGTTTGGCGTGTACTAAGTGTGAAGTGAAAGTAAATTCAAAGCCCTCAAAGAAAAGACACTTCTGAGGGATCCCAATGTGCTTTGGTTTTAAAACTCTTTCCTGTGTGCTGATCTGTCTCTGAGGCAGGACAACAGTAAAAGTGCAAGCACCTACTTAGGAATCTCTGTCCATTAGAACATTGTCTAAATAGCTTAGCATATAGTCTAATAGCATAGTCTAAACCGTTGACTAGTTTCTCTGGTCTGTCAGGGTATTAGGCAAACAAAAAAAGTATGTAAAGTACCATATTGTGCTTCTCGGCTTTTTTCCAATTTTTAAGCTTACATTGAGATAGAAGATTTCAGTTGTTTTCATTTTGAATTAAATCTGTTTAGGAATTGATTTGGTTGCTGCTGCCTAGAGTCATAAAATGGGAGAGGTTTATTTCCTGAGCTAGTTGTCTGAACTGCTTTACACGTCTGGGGTGATAGGCTGCTCAAAGTGCAAATGTTGTAGTTGTTTATAGAAATTGCAATTTGGTCCATCACTTTAAGCAAATGCTCCCTCTGGAGCTTAAGACATATGGTTAGTTTTCTATTTTGGAGAAATTGGAGGGTCTTACTAAGCCCTTGTCTTTAAAAATAAGAGAAACCAAGATCACACGCATTTGAATGCAGTTATTTTGTCTAATTTGATCTTAATTTGTCTAAATAACATATTTTGTCTTTGTTCTGCCAAGGGTTGTCTAAAGCTCTTTGCTCTTAATTCTTTGGTACTTAAATCTGTGCTTTTCAGGACTCTTTGTTACTTTGTTTCAATGGCTTTATATGTGATTGACCATAATTTCTCCCTGTCAGATAATAGAAAGTTTTAGTTTCAATATACTTTTACCATGTAGGCTTATTTTGCAGCAAGTCTAAGGGTACATTGTCAATGACAGTAAAAAGGAGGAGGGTACTAGGAGAAAGAGCAATGTAGTGGGATTTCCAGTGCCATTGAAGTACATAGCTTTACTACCCAGTTAAAAGACATAGAAGCATTTCTCTCTAATATTGCTATAATATTCAGGTTGTCTTATTTTTTATTCTCTGACCTGTCATGACATCCTGAGGTGGTGGCAGTGAGAGAGAAGTTGAGTATCTTTCATACTGAGTGAGGTGGACGAATGTCATCAGTGTGGAGATTTGGTGTTTGCCTATGATAACTTTTAGAAGTACTGCATGTAGCATAAAAATGATGAAACATTTATATATTTTCAATTTTTTTTGTACATTTCGTATTTCTGGATATCATCTTCTGCTTGAAACTCTTTCACAATGCCTGTTTCTATGTGCTTTCACACAGAAAGCTGTTAATAAGATTATCCTAATTATGTTAATTTCATTTAGAGCAAAATGCAGATATCACAAGTGCTGCAGTTACTTGCTTAGTCATAAAATGTTGAAAACCAGTTGTCAATAAGAAATCTTGTTATTGTTTCAAATGTTCAAATGAAAGCCATTGGAACCAGGTACAATTTCTTCTAGCTATGATGGTGTAATTCACTGTGTTATTTTAGCTTAGGATAAATCTGCGTAAGGATCTTTGGACAATAACAAGAAGTTATAGCAAATCTCCAGAGCAGAACCTGAGTAAGTTGTTGGTTTGTTGCACAACCACATACTGTGTACTTTGGAAAGAAATTGAATGAGTTCTGGGAGAGGGGTGGCTGGAATCTTGCACCACCTACATTTACTTTGAAGATGTTAAAAGTGGAGATGTTCTTGCTTCTTCTTCTAGAGGCTGGGGGTGTTGTATATGTTATTAAATATTTTCTGCATCATCTGATTCATGTTGTTAGCTCTTGCCATGTCCAAAAAAGGCAGGCAGAAGGAATTTTAGTTTAAGTTTTCCTCCCCCCTTCCCCTTCCATCTGGATTATGAGACAGAAAAAATATATTCAGTTAAGGATTCAGTTCAGATCTTGACTGTTTTATCTCTTTGCACTGAAGTCTGGTGTTGCAGAAGATATTTATAGCTTCTTCAATTTATTATAAAGTGTGAGAGTTATTTCTAGGCAAGGTTAGTAATTATTTGCAAGCCTGTAAATGGAGTGTTTAATCCCTTTGGCAATAACAGTAATTTTCTCAGATGGAAGGGAGCACGAAAACATCTCCACTGACGTTTTAATCTAAGTTATAGACAGCACTCACCTGTGAATTACTGGAAGACTCTCCTGTTTCTATTCCACAGCAATATGCTGTTTTGTTGCTAGTCTTCAGCTCGTCAAATGGTTCACTATGGCTGGACCATAATGTAGATTAATGTTCCAGTTGAAAAGTTGAATGTAATGGGATATAGAAGTCCCAGAGAACAGTGAGCACAAAGTATTGTAGGCTGTTGCCCAGTAGCACAAATTAAATGGGAATGATGTAAGAGTCCTCTTACAGTAAAGCTTTTTCCTTTATTGCATGTCATGTGCTTCATGTACCCAAGTAGCTCTCTGTTCCCTGGCATTTCACATCCAGGGAGTGATTTAGTTTTACCTCTAAGTATTCTTAAGAGATAAATCTGACACACTGGTTTGTGTTAATCTTTGTTTCACAGAGCTTAAGCTGTAACACTGTGTTGTTTGTGATCCATAGGCAGCTGAAAATCTCCCCAGGGTTGTATTCCCTTGGTTTTCTGCTGTGCAGAGAGTCATACCTTCTTCTGTTCTGTTTGTTTTATCCTTGAGAACACTGAAACTGATGGTGAACTGAAATAGCTGTCAGGCTGGAGCTCTTCCCCCAGCTGCCCTTGGTGAATAGTATATCACAGTATGGTTGTTTTTGTAACATTTTAGGAGCTCCTCTAAGACTGTTAGCTTTAGTGAGAATTTAATGGTCAAGTTTCATTGAGGTTAACAGTGATACTGCTTCCTCTTGCAAGTACTGCTGAGAGAACAAAATCGTGCTCTTGGGATTATGTGTGAATTAGGAACACAAAATACAAAGATTTGAGGGATGCTATATAAAAGGGATTAAGTCTGTATTTGTTGTTAAGGTCTCTATTATAAAGTCTACTTTGCATCTCTACTGAATATTGTCCCTGCTCAATAAACCTTTTGAGTATGTGTTAGAATCTGAAGCATGTGCTTAACTGCTTTGCTGAATTGGGGCCTTCATTACCAAATTGCAGGTGTATGTTAGCTTAAGTGTTTAAGGAAAAAAACAATAAAACAATACTTGCTTTGTTCTGTTCAGTGAGCTAAATTAATGGAAAACATCAGAAGTGCTGTGCTGTTGCTATGCTGTCCCAAACTGATTTTATATAGTTAATGACTTGAATGCTCTATATGAGATGCGGTCCAGTTAAGAATTAACACAAAGTGATGAAATAAAAACTAAAAAATTGAAAGTGAGATTCTATTTTAGGGTGCATAATATTATTGAAGAATGTGGCTTTCAAATGTTTTCCTGTTTAAATGTGCATTGCAATTATGTATTTTTTTTAATCTTACATTAATATTAGACCATTTATTATTAATGTGCAATAGCTGGGGCTCTGTAAACATTACCATAATAAACTGCTCTGTATACAAGGGTTTAATAACGTGGTCATAAAATTGTGTTTTACACATAAAAGTGGTGTACTGGTCTGCCAGAAAGCTTGTGCTTTAAAAATAAATAACATTATTTAAAGAGAGATTAGGAAGCAAATGGAAGAAAAAGTGGGCTGTGCCTAACTCCTGATAAATATTTGATCAATATGTTCTTTAATAAATAAATAACCTCCCACTTAGCTAGAAAAAGTGCTGAGTTAATCTAGTATTTTTCAAGCCTGAACTTACACTTCATGTCTGTTGCTACATAAAATCTTCATACATATAATGAAGATGTGCTTTCCATGCAAAAAGTAAACCTGTGCTGTGTAAAACACATCAGTGTCACAGGGTTTTTGTTTTGTGGTGGTACCTGTGAAGCTTTCATAGCCCAAGCCACTTTTGGCACATGGAAATCCTTTATCTGCCACAAATATGGGCCTGTGCCATGCTGTAGGAATTGTACATATTTCCTTCTTCTCCACCAGCATAAAATTAGCTGTAGCTATATTGTGCTAAATGATACCACTAGATTTTTGTGAGACAGTCCTCTATTTTAAATACTGGACTCTGATGCAAAACACGAGAGAAGATATATTCTGATTTAGTAGAGATGCTATGAAATCTTGGAGATTCCTATGGAGAAGCTGAGAAGTACTTGCTACTCTTACCAGTGTGTCTTCTGACCAAGGCAAAAGTTGACAAGTCTGGATTCAGTTGGCTCGTACATCTTTTAGCTCTGAGATTCTTTAGGACAAGTTTGAAATGATACTAGGGGTTTTTTTTCACCTTTGCACTTATATGTACATTAATACATTTGTGCTGTTGTCTGGAGTAACAATATTTAAATTTAGTAGAAAGTTTTGGTGTTTATTAAATTATGGTTCTAAATCAGTTGGGTTTGTGACATTTTATATTAAAGTTCAGAATTAATATTGTGTGTTGTGAGAAACATTTAAGGAGATATAAGTCTTCATGTTTTCATTAAAGAGTTGACCTTGGGTGGATTCATAGGCGAGAGAATAGATACTCTGCAGATTTATTTTTGTCTTTGCTGGATATAAGCTGAAATGCCTCAGTGATATTTTGTGTAGCAAGGTGTGTGAAATCAAATGAGGAATATTGTCACTTGAAAATAAGAGAAAAACATACTTGAAAAATGCTAAATAGTGTAAGCAATATTTGCATATGCATTTTTAGCTATTGTAAATTAAGGCTTAATTTTCAGGGTAAGTGTACTGAATCTGAGAAAAATTGTGAGAGTTCTCATTTTGTCAATGTCTTTTTCTTACATTTTAATTGTATTATCAAGGAATGGAAAGGAATTAGCTTCTAGCAATGAGGTACCTCAATGAAATCTGAAAAAAATGACCTTTTTTTTTTAAATTTTTTTAAACTTTTTAAACTTGTTTTTCATTCCTTGTCTATTACTCTTAAAAACACTAAGGGTTTTGGATGTGTTCTGCAGATGATAGTTAAGCTGTTTGTATTTACCAGGCATGAACTGTTGCTATTGTGTATGTGCTGTTCCATAAACATTGGAAAGATAACCAAGTTACTGGTATTTTTCTGTTGTCTTCCAAGGGATGTCAGAGATGGCTTCAGAAGAAAAAGCTTCTATTCCTCTCATTATGTGAGAGATCGATCCCCTCACAAGAGGGACTCTCCTTTCTTCAGGGAATCGCCAGGCAGCCGAAGGGATTCTCCGCACAGCAGATCTGGCTCTAGTGTCAGCAGCAGGAGCTACTCTCCTGAAAGAAGCAAAGCCTATCCTTTCCACCAGCATAGCAGAAGTATGTCATCTTTACATAAAAGAAATATTTCTTCTCAGCAAGGTAATGCTGGATTAATGATGTGAACTGGTTAGTGAGGTGAAAGTGCAACTCACTGTTTAAGCCTTTTTTCCTTACATGCTCTTTTAAAATGGGAAAAGCTGACATTTTGTACCATCTATGTGCTGTCTGCTCTGGTTGTTTCATTGTAGTCTCTGTTCCCTTATGTATTTCATGTGGGAGATTGTAGGTGTTATTTTGGTCTCAGGTCTAGACTGACTGTAGGAGTTTCAGCTGCACAGCTTTTTCTATCTAGTATTTTATTTTCTTTTTAACATCAGCTCCTGCTACTTCTTTCATCCAGTGTGCTTCATTGGATTCCCTGACAAGAAACTTTGCTTCTTCTGCATCAGATGAAGACATTTCTTCTTGCAACCAGAATAAAACAGGGATTTTAAAAAATGGGGAAATGAAAGTACATACTTCTGCTGGTTGCATTTTCTCGAAATTTTACAAATTTTACTTTTGAAACTGATTGTTTTTAGCAATTACATTTCAGTGTCAAAGCCTCTCAGATCTTGCTCTACTCAAAGATATGTGAAGCATATCTCAGTTTAGTCTATTCTGACTTTTAAAATCTTGGCTCTTAATGTTTGCCAGAAGTCTAATGAATCATCTGTTTTGAAAATAATTTGAGGTTTCGTATTTAAAGGATTTTGGGGGAAAAAAAAAAGAAATTGCTTTTTTTAGTATACTACAATCGTAGCTACTCTGTTTGTACAGCTTATGTAAATTGATCCAATTTGATTTCCCTTTCTGCAAATGCTTTATAGTAAACTATGCAAACCTACTGTTCATTTTGGCAGCTTTTGAAAAGTTAATTAGGTTTTTTTTTTACTAACTGAGAAGGCATATTGTGTTTCCAGAGTGACACTGAACCATTATGCAGCACTTCTTGTCAAAAAAGATCCTTGTAGTTTAGTTTACATTGTTTAAATATTGAGGAATAATTTCACTCCTTGCAGAGTAGAGATGGTCTTTCTATTTGGGCATTACAGTGCTTTTAACATTCTGTAGCAATACTTAGTGAACATAAATTCCTCTATCTGTAGGAGAGGAAGGAAAAATAAGATAGTTAACTAATTTTCTAGAAGTCTTGTAGGTGTGCACCTTGTAATTACTAGGGACAGGAAAACAATGCTGTGAGAAACCATACAAAATTTTGGAATGTTTTTAAAAACAATTTTGAGCTGACTTTGATCATGTATGTATACACTGTATTGTTAGAATTACTCAGGCAGTAGTGGAGGTAGTGATGTAGAAGCAAATACGTTCACAAACCAGAAAATATCCTGATGAAGAGAGGAACTTACACCTAGGTCTATGGGTTTTGATACTTTCTCCCATTTGTCAGGTTAAATACCTTTCCCAGTCACCTTTAGATAAGTTTTAAGAGACCAGCTGAGTTGTACAGTGGACTGTTTCTTTATTCCTTTCCCTGGAAAGGAGGACTACTAAAATGTCCCTCTAGATGACTGAATTAAAGTACCTATTTGCAAAGTATAAATGGTTTAAATAATACTTTTAGAACGTTTTTGAGGGGATTTGCCTTAGGTAAGCTCATGTATCACCTATTTAAAAGGAACATCAAGTGGGACATCTCGTATATGTCAGCAGTACATTTAAAGGGGTTTACAACATGCAAAGTATATACTATATCATGTGGAATTTGCAATATGGCATCTTTCTGAAGTATCATAATGCTGTTTAAAATCATACTATCTGAATTGGTTTGGCCACATGATTTCCACTGAAGAAGGAATATCCCATGCTCTGTGGCCCTTCATACATTGGGATAAAACAGAATTCAAACAAAGAAAAACTGTGAGGACATGAAGAAGCTTGGTAAAGGGAGGGAAAGGGCTAATGGAAAGGGCAAGCGTTCATCTGTGTTGGGAGAGCATGGAGAGGAGCAGGATGGGATTCCTTCACAGGCCCAGGCTGGGGTCAGTAGAGTGGTGTGCTGAGAAGATGCAAGAAGGCAAATGCTGGTGCTTGGAGAGTGTCATGTTTAATTTTACAGATAGGGCTGTGGGGCTCAGAATAGCCACACACATTCTGAATAAAAGGCCTAATAATGTCTTCTAGTTAAATGGTATTTTTTCACTTCGATAACTTTGAATAATTTTCTGCTATTTGTATCAATTAATTTCATCTGTTCAGGTGCAAACATATAATTCATTCAACTGAGATAGTCTTTAAAGAATCCAGTCTGACAAAGAGGGCATGTGGGAGGCAGAGTTAGAATAGTCCATGAATTTAAAAAGAGGTGGCTTGTCTGTGGGGCTGAAAAGGAGATATCACAGGAGCAAAACATGTGTTACTTAGTGGTGACAAAGAAGGTGCTCTGTGCTTTGTTGCTTTGACTCATTAAATTAAAGCCATATTTAAAGCCATAATGAACAATCACCTTTACAGTTACACAAAAATAATTTCTATCCCAATTTTCATAACTCTTTGATAGATTTTTAAATGAATCCCTTTAATAATTGTATTTATAAAAATTTAATGGAAGACAATGTTGGTTTACTTTACCTTGGTTTATTTCTGATCAGTCAACTGTTTCCCAGTGAGTGTGAATAGTCTGGTTAATTTAGGCCTACTGACAACATGTTTGCTGTTTTACTTACTTTTTGCAGATGTCTTAGATGTACTCTGTGGACCACAACTTGAAAACTAGTAGTTTACACTGCAGCCAATTCTGTTGCTGTGGGCTGCCTGTAACTGGTCTGTGGCAAGACTATCCACAGATTGGGATTAACACTGTGAATTTGATTTGACATTTTGCCAATTTTAACTTTTATTAAGAAAGACAGCAATTTTACAGGAAGCATCTACTCTGTGGCTGATACAATACAGGACTGTTTCCCATGGCAGGTCTTTTCAACATACTGTGGCCTGCTAAACTAGTTCATACACTACCTGGTTACCTTGAGTGATTGACTGGTGTCTAATATTTCAACTGTTTATATTATTGCAGGAATATGAAAAAGTGAATTCACATCATCTTGCAGAATCATACTGATACACCCCTTCCAGTTAATGATAGAAAAAAGGACTGTGGGTTTTCTTAAATGTGTGAAATGACACAGCTGTATCTTTTCTCTCCTTGGGGAGAGAAAAAAGTGTTACCAATATTTATCAGATGATGGAGTATGTAGATTTTATGGAATCATAGAATCATTAAGGTTGGAAAAGACCAAGATTGAGTCCAACCTTTGACCAAACACCACCCTGTCAGCTAGACCATGGCACTAAATGCCATGTCCTGTCATTCTTGAACACCTCCAGCAATTGTGGCTCCACCACCTCCCTGAGCAGCTGTTCCCAAGCTTAACCACTCTTTCAGTGAAAAAATTCTTGCTGATGTCCAGCCTGAACCTTCCCTTGAGGCCATTTCCTCTTGTCAATTTTTGCCTGGGAGAAGAGTCTAGCTCCCATCTTGCTACAGCCTCCTGTCAGGTAGTTGTTGAGGGTGATAAGGTTCTTGTCTGATATGAGAAAATTTCACTGCAATTTTTCTAAGCCAGTAAGCATATTTGCAATATATATCTTTAGTTTCTCAGTCATTACTTTTTTCCTTAATTGTAGGTAAAGAGAGGACAGTTCAGTCACTGAAAACATCAAGAGATGCGTCACCTTCAGGGTCCACTGCAGTACCTTCATCAAAGGTGAATTTTCTTTTTGAGCACTTCACACCATGATTTAGATTGCTCATTGCTGGAATTTTACCTCAGTTGGAAGGAGATACAGCATACCCCTGTTAAAGTGCACGTTCCTTACAATATTATATCCTATTCCTTATAATAGGACTAGGTCTTAGAATTCTGTGTCGTGAATATGTTAGTATTACCACTTATTTTGGCACAGACACACCTGCCATGTTATTCAATGGGGGAAAACCCCGGGCTTTGGTTGTGCTATGTCATTCTTAAGTACTTATCTCCTACACATCTCTCTTAGAACTGCTGTGCCAGCTGACTGACATGGTGCTTAAGGGGGGAGGCAAGTGATGTATTTTCAATTATAAATAGGGAAAATATGATAAAAGCTATTATGCACAAGTTACGCTGATTTAAATAATAAAATATACTTTATAATTCATTCACCTATTTTGCTTATAGACTCAGCACACTGCAGCTTAATATCAAATCCTTGATATTTGAGAACAGCTTTGAGAACAAGGAGGCATTGCAAAATCTTTCGCTTTTGTGTTAGTATGTAGTGTGATCTTGAACTCTGTATTCAGTAAATGTTCTGCTTTCTTCTTCAGTCGGGTCTGATCTATGCTATATTGGTTTTTAGCCATCAGTTTGCAAGTATCTGCTGGCAGTGGATATCCACTTGATATAGGCTACACAAAATGAAACTTTGGTGGAAGTCATTTCCCTGGACAGCATAAATATTTATTTGATATGCATCAGCTGCAGAAATGGAAATACTTCCATGACTGTTTATTGATTTTTCTCTTGAGTCCCCAGATCTGCTTGTAATGTAACTGCTCTGTGTCAGTGGAGCCTTTTGGAATCAGCCTTTTGGCTGGAATTGCACTGGGCAGTTCAGTTACCTAAGTGATTCACTGACTCAGAAGTTGTGGCAGAAGCAGTCTTGGCAAAACAGGAACATCTCCAGAGCCAGAGTCCTAGAATTTATCAAGGCTTGAGAAATTAGTTATATGCTATGTGTTAGTGATTAAAGGAGATGATTTTCAATTTAGCTTTGAAATTCTTACAAAGGTGTATGTTTCTATAGCAATATTTGAAAATCTATTCCAAATAGATATCTATAGTATCTATTTGCAAATCTAAAAAGGTATTTTTATCTATAATTATTTTTTACACATTCATGCATGTGAATTTATACATGTTGATGTTACGTGATCTTAAGCCACCTGACTACAGCATGAAATCTTTTCTTTTTTCTTTATTAGCTGCATGGACTTAGCCTTGGAAAAGAGTTACTCTATCCAACATAGAGCAAAAGGATGTGTGAGACAAGGACAGGCGCTGAGCAAAGTGACAGGCTTTTGCTTTTCTGTGTTATTAATGAGATAAAAAAAAGACCAAACGAAGAGAGTCTTCTGTTTGGGGGGGTGGGGGATGGGGGTGGCAGCAGTTTAGGTTTTTTATGGGATCTGTTAGGTTGGTTGTTTCTTGCAGGTTTGCAACCTAAATAGCTGCTGCTGTTTTCAGCTGGGAAATATGTTCCTGTTCTGTCTCTTCAGCTGAAGTGTACCTGTGCAAATTCCATTACTTTATTCCATAAAATTCACTCAGGATTTAATACACGTTTATCAATATTCAACATATAGAATTAAATTTAGTGAGATTAAACAGATTTTTTTATTTCAATAGATATTAGTTAATTTCTTTTATGGCTTTTGGAAATATGCTTTTTTTTGTCTACCTGTTCACTAAGATGGAACAGGCATTGGTTAGAAATTGTTACAGCCTTTTTCAGGCAGTAGAGTTTTTGTATCTCTTTTTCAGATACCTGTCTTAGTGTTGGAATTCTTAATGCTAGAGTGATATAGATTCTTTGGATGCTTCTATACATTTGAGCTAACTATCCACATTGTGGTAATAAGATTTATAAAGCTAGCTATTCCTAAATGGATATTTGTCATTGTTTGCTGCTCGGATAGTAAAAGCCAAATAGTATTCTTAGAGAGAAATGAATTTTTAGACATTATTTATGTGAGAATTTCCATTTGAAAAGGTAGATTTAGAAGACCATAAAGTCATGACTGACTCAATTTTAAATAATTAGCATTCCCCCAAATAAAAAATCATGGATTTTAATGGAATCAGCTCTGATCACTTAGTTTGTATTAAATATTTTTTTGTCCCTAATTATCTCAGGTTTTATACCCTACCTAGAGTATTTAACAGTTTATTTTAAATTTTTTAACAACATTTTATGCCTGAAAATTGCATTCAATTGTTAGTTCACTCCAGTCTTGTATATGACTTCTTTCAGTGCCCAACAGGTCTCAAATTTTTTTTCTATTATCTCTGACCTGTGAATTTAATAAACCTTATTTGGAAAGTATAGTGGTTTTCTAGCAGTCCACTGACCTTCATTGATTTATCTTTTTTTCCTCCTCTCTTGTTTCTCTATTATCTGGTCTCTTCCCTCCCACTTTTCTTTTTAAAGAAATTGGACAGCAAATGGAATAATTTCAACTTTATTTTTTTCCTATGTTAAAATGTTTTAGGGATTGGAATAACGGTTTATTTTAATTTTGAAGATTTTTGCCACATGTAAGTGTATTTCATGTTAAACCTTGACTGTAATGTTTTTGTACAGGCCTTGGAGAAGAGCAACAGACTTTCAGAAAAGGAACTTGCAGAAGCTGCAAGCAAGTGGGCAGCTGAAAAGTCAGAGAAGGCCGAGGAAAGCAGTTTACCTGAAATAACAGAGTATGATGTAAGATAGGATTATTAATCCACTTAATTCAAAGTGCTACAACAATAGGCTCTTGTTTTTCTGTACTCTTCATAAAGGCACATTTGTAACTTAGTTCTGAATTTTTCTGCCTCTGCTATTAAATATTTGTTGAAAGGGAATAAGAGGGAGATGAAAACCTTGCGATTTATTTATTTTGAAAAAATACACAAAGCCAAAGTACATTTTGTTAGTATAATTTGAATTGATGTTGAGCTACAACTGACACAATAAAGGTTCAACTCTCCCAAGCATTCTCCAAGGAGCTCTTGTAGTTATGTCGGTCTATATGCCCACTGAACTCCTTAGAATTAAGAGCAGATTTCCAAGTCAAAACATGAGTGTACATGTAAAACATAAGACTTAAGGAGAGAAACTCTGGTTTGTTGAATTCTGTTTCAAGCCAAGCCAGCCTACCATGTCCTGTATTCTTTTTCAGAAAGCAGTCCTCTATTATATTAAAAATAAAGCGTACCTTATTACTGCAGTGGGTATATTTTTTATTTTCCCCAGAATACTTATGTCATCAACATTAATTACTTGCCTCTTTATTCCCTTTTGTTTTCACCTCTCCTTGTCTTCTACTCCTGGCTATACTGAAGAGCAATTATAGCCCTTCTCAGACATTTGTTACACTGCTCTTGGATAGGATGTCTTTTTTGGATTCTGTTAGTGGAAAATGTATTTGTCATTTAAAACAACCCAAATATTATGTAATCTAAAATAATCTGTTTTAATTCTATGATAATTTTCTCTTTAACTTTCATTTTGTTTCAACTTTAGAGGCGTTCTGAAAAAAAGGCAAAATAGTATCTACTTCACAAAGTCATGTTTTAACCTTTCCAATTAATGGGTTTGATTTTTTAAATTTGTTTGTAGATAATTTTAGGGGAAATGAATGTGTCTTGGGAAGCATCACATTTCCACTTGTAGAATGTAAGGGCTGGGTTGGAGAAATAAACTCACTGAATCCATATTTATCTGAACTTTCCAGTTCAGATAAAGTCCTATCCATTGATGTAATGGATGGTCAGGAAGATCTAGTTAGATACATAAACTGGAAAAAGCAGGTTTAAAAAAAGAAAAAATGGTGAGGAAATGTAAGAGTGAAGAAAAAGCAGCAACTACGATATGAAGGAGAACAAACGCATGGCCATTTCTGAGAGGTTCAGCAGAGAAATATCACTGTGGTTCCTGATGAGGGGAAAGTAAGGCAAGGGAAGAGAGAACAGAATGGGCCAGATAGAGAAGAATTGTTTAAAGCATCCTCCACGCCTCAGAGAAAATTGCAGTGGCAAAAAGATTAAACATATGGAATCAAAGTGAAGCAATTGTAGTTGATTTTGGTACAGTCTAAGATGATTTATTGACTAAGAAATGGGGTTGTAGAAATGCTAATGAAGGAGGTGAGGCATCTCATTCTGAGTCTCAGAAGAAAGGACTTCCCACCTTGATTAGTAGGCTGTCACGTATGAATTGCAAGAATTCTTAACTTTTTCCTGTTTATCTTACATAGTGCTTAATACTTCGACTTTGTGTTGCACTGAGCTTTTTTAGTAGCCTTTGCTCACTCTCAGGCATTTTGTTCTTTACTGAGATAGCAAGATTTGGCATTCAGTCTTAATGGTGTGTGTTGCTGCTGAGGTTTGAGCATATGTTCACAGGACCACTTAAACTTTTTACTTACTTTTTCTGTCTAACGCTTTTCTCTTTCATGTTAGTTAAGTCTTAAGATTCTTCACCTCTATTTTTGAATAATAGAAGCTAGTTTTCATTATAAATCTGTTCATAACACTGGATTTAAATAATGCTGTAAAACAAAATTACTGCATTTTCTATATAAACTCCTTGGAGTTGGCATCTGTTTTCTTTGGAGTAGGAATACTGTCTTAATCTCTGTTTTCGAGGGAAGTTTATACAATTCCTGTATTTCCGTTTGTTGTTTCATGTTACTAGAAATCTTCAACTCACACGTTTGCTTTTGCTGTATGATAGTTATTACAGTTCCTTTAATAGTAATAGACCTGTGGCCCTGAATGCTTCAAGAGCTCTCCTTGACAGCATTTTTATTTTGTTGATGCCTATTTACCTTTGATTTTGTTACTTTTATCCTTTCCCAGAAGACTAATCACATTTTCATTGTGGGTTTTTCTTGCTTTCCAGTATTAAAAATACACAAATTCTTTCTCAGTGGCTGGGCAGGTAGAGGTTATCTGACATCATTGTCTTTACACAGTTAAGGCTGTGTCATGGAGTTTTATTGTGTCGTTTTGTACATGTTTAAAATCTGTATTTCTGTATCTTTTATAATTGTAGCAATAATACTTCACTAGCAGTCTTGATGAGCAAACTCCTATTTCTGATGACTGTATTTGGGCTTTTGATTTTTTTCCACTCACACTCCAGTTTTTATTTTTCTCTGAAAACTTAATTTATTGTCTGTGTTTTTTTAAGGCTGGATCTTCAGCTCCATTATACATCGAGTCAACAGAGGAAGCAGAAGCAAATCTAATGGATAGTACAGAATTATATGAAGACAGCCAGCTTCTTAGTCGTTCAAAAGCAATTGCAGCTAAGACAAAGGAGATTGAACAGGTAAATCTTCTTGGCATTTTGTCACTAATATGGTAATGGTTTGCTCTGCTAAAATTACCTTGATTTATTTTTTCCTCCTCCTTGGAGTGTAATATGAATGTAATTTGATTTTTCAAGATGATGTGGTAACATCTCCAACTGTTTAATTCTGAAAAACCATGGCATTTATCTGCACATGGAAATCAGTGGTAGTTTTCTGCAACTTACACGCAACAATGACTGTTTTGCAATTCAAGACAAGGAGTGCCTCTGAATTCTAGTGGCCTTTGTTCAGTTACCTGTGAGGCCATTTCCTGAGCTGCAGCACTGTTCCTTTTTATTGACACTTGAAAACCAGCTTTCTACTCAGTTGTTTTTGGTTTGAGTTGGTTGTTTGTTTTTTTTTTTCCTTTTATTAATATTGACTTTGCATAATCATGTTCATGGTGGGCACAGGTTTCCACGTGTGTGGGGTCCTGCTGGAATGGAGTTTACCAGAGTGTGCTGTAACTATGGGAGCTATGATGCAGTTGGTTTATCCCTGTGTGTCTGATCACAAGGTCACAAATGGCCTGAGTGAGCCAGGACCAAATACATAAACTTAGGACTTTTAAAAAAAGACAAACTGAAAAAAATACACGAACTAGAAACAGATTTTTTTAAAAAATAGCTGTTGTGATTAGTTAGCCTCATGCTGGTGAATTTGTGGTTAATTTTCCCTAGGCCCTAAGGACAGAGTTATAGTGAAATTGGATGAAAATTTGGTCATAAAACTCAAATATTGTTTTCCATGTGATCTAATGCTATTGGGTTTGGTAGAGTTTGCACTTAATTCTTGGGAACTCTAGATTATGTTATATAAAATGGAGTACTTTCAGGAATTTAGTTCGGAAAAGCCTGAGGAATAACTTAGATCTGAGTTTTGCACAACCAGTTTCTCCTGTTGTGGATTTGAATATTGAAGCTGTCAGCTTCTGCAGAGCTTAAATAAGATTTTAGAATGATGCTAGAAATATTTTACTGAACTAAACAAGATGCTTATTTTCTTATAAACCAGGTACTGTGAATTTGTTAAGAATTAGACAAGTTATTTAATCATTAAAAATTAAGACTAGAAAATGAACTACATATTTTTCACATAAATATTTAAAATTAACTTCTGGATCTGCAATTGAATTTTCTGGATTTTTAAAAATAAATTGTTGTGATAGACTTGATTTTCATAATCATCATGAATATTATAATAAGTCATCATATAAAACACTGTGAATATTCCTACTATATATGGAATCAGTCTGGAATCAGAAATTCGTACACTGTTGTGTTTACTTTGAGTTCTCAGCCTGTAAAAGTTTTCAAGAGGTTGTTTTTCAGTGTGCACTGGATAGATATTAAGGTATTTAAAACACGTAAGAAATGAAGTCATACAGGGCATGTGCCACTGGGTATGTGTTAAAGAATTGGTGAGGGCCCAGCTAATATTTGGGCAAGTGAGGTTTGACCCATTGAAACTCTTCTATTTCAGTCTCCTAAATTTTTCTTTCTCTTGTAGCACCAGATCTAATGATTTGGTTCATTTGGTTTGCTTTTTGGTTCATATTTATTCTTAACCTGCTTACCAACTGTTTCTTGGCTGTTCCAGACTCCTGATAAAGCTTTCTTTGCTTTGCCCTTTCCATATCAATTTGTCTCCAAAGCTCTAACCTGGAAAAGGAGCAAAATTTTCCAAATATGTACTTTGACTTCACAGGATGGTACAGTTTGAGGAAAACCCAGAGGCCAAAAACTGTGCTGACAGAACATGCACGGTGTTGCAATGAGCAAATCCATTGCTGTGCAGCAGAGAAACAGGCAGTCTGATGCCCTGGGCAGGAGGGAGGTGTCAGCTTGTGATATAGTCTGTTTTTTCTCTCAAGAAAAACAAGCAAAAATATCCCTTGAGCAATTGAATGAAATATTCATACAGGTGTTCTGTTTTAAATTAGTCCATCTCAGTATCTTGTGTATCGCTCGTATCACTCTTTTATAAAGTTGCCTCTGCCTTTTCTCTAAGCTACCATAACGCAATTGCCAATTTCAGAATTTTAAATGAAGCGTGATTGTAAATGATCACCCTGGCTCATCAAAAATAATTGTATATTATTTATTTGATGTCATTCATGTGAAATTAAGTCATTTGAAGGAAAACTGAGGTTTTTGTGTGCTGATGATGACAGGGCAAAATGTGACAAAACCAAAGACTACTTGCTGTTTGCTATATAGTGACTATCTTTTAGGAGTTTGCAGTTGCTTTGGAAATATTAACAAGCTGACACAAAGAGAGGAAACTAGAAGTTCTGCTCATGGATAAAGGCTTGGAAAAATCCAGACACAGTTTAAACAGAGCCAAGAATGATCTGTGTCACTCCCAAATTAGAAAAACTTTGAAGTATATATTTCATTTGAAGTGTGCCAATATTACTTGGAAAGGAAGGATATGGTTGCAAATGCACAGACGCTTGAAAATATTTCTGAACTGGGACTGCAGATCCTGGACATTTGTGGTCTCATCTTTGAAACAACAGGCATAGTGACATTATTGTGGAAACACCTAGATTGCATAGGACTTACCTGAGCCGATGTCCTCGAAACAGGGCCTTAGATCAGGTCATGCAGGGCTCTGTCAAATTGAGCCCTGAGTGTTTGCAATGAAGGAGGCTCTACTGTTTCCCTGGGCAGCCTCTTCCAGTGTCTTGAGCTCTTTGTCTTGAGCTTGGCTGCTACTGCATTTCAGAACATGGTTTCTTTTCAGCAAGGACACGGTTTCTGCTCACTTCTTTGCTTGGCATCTTTCTGTCTGCATTCCTCAACTGCAGAATCCCAGCTCCTTGGTGTGGTCCCCTGCTTTTGGGTCCTGTGCCACTAGGAGTGGGCTCTGCTCCTCTCAGGTAAGGGTTCATTTCCTACAACCCTCTGGCTCTGACACTTCATGATTGGAAGAATAGGATTTTTTTCTGGCATTTTTGCATGGCAGGTACTGTGGAAACTGTTCCCTTCAGTCCTGGTGCAGGGTGTTTTCAATCTTTGTGCTTCTGCATGGAATGGAAATTCTGCAGCATTAATGTGTGTCTCATATTTTAATATATCCCATGATGTGTTTTTTAATGTTCTGTCTGTAATACAAAGCTTTGGAGAGGTTTGTTTTTTTTTTAAATAGAATACTGAGATAATTAGCTTTCTGGGTTGGAATGGTTTTTTATTGTTTGGTTCGATTTTTTTTTTGAAGTTAGGTGTTTCCTTAGATCTTTGAACATAGATTTCCCTCTTTGCTTTTACAATATTGAAATAAGGTGTTAAATGTTGTCTGAGCATTTGTTCTGAGCATGGTGAGGTAGAACCCCATTAAACAGATGCTTAAAAGATTGGTCTATTTACTTGAAAACAGCATAGTGAATTTTGCATCTGCATGTCAGGATCAATGAATGTCTATAGTTTGCTAACGTAACCAGTTCATGCACTTATTTAAATATCTTTGCATTTAATAACATGCATTATGCATTAAGGTAATACTTTGAAGTTGTTTAGTTTCTGGTTTAATATAGTTAAGGATCAGCTTATGCTTTTAGCATGTAATGTGCTGCAGTGTGGTGTGTTTTTTGGAAGTGATGACAAATATGTCCCTGGTGTTAAATTCATAATTGGAGCTATTTTGCATCAGTGTTACACAAAAGGCTATCTCTTTCTTCTTCCTTCATGAGTAGGGTGGCAGGGATTCTTGAAGTGTCTTATCTTGTCTAGACATCAAGTCTGTAACACTGTGATAATTAGTCCATTATTATGTGTCCACTTTTCTTACATGTTGCATATTCAAGTTGGAGTGACATGTATAACCTCTGAAAATCTATTCTTTTCTGATGGCAAATTTTACTAGATGACAATTTTACCAAGCACCCTCCTTGATTCTGGCAAAAAAATCAAACCTGTGAGTTTCTGTCTCAGTTTGGTTAGCACCACAGAGTTCTGGTATCTAAGGAATTAATTAAGTACAGGAATTAATACATTCATGAATGCTTTTTTATTCTTAATGGAATCACTGGCTGACTGTATGCTTTCAGTTCACCAATGTTTTTAAATGTTCAGCAGAACAATATTTTTAAATGCTTATCCATAGTTTAATTGCTTCTTTAGTTGACATTCTAAATTAATATTGCTTGTTAAGAGTTCTCAGTAGTATTAATGAACTGTTACCCTAATGGGACAGCCTTCTTGCTGGAAGATGCTGAAAATCAGAGATCTTTCTAAAGCTTGTGTCTGAAACTTCATAGCTATGGTGCGTAGAAAGAAGGAAAAATGGGGGTGTGGCTAGGTCCAGGATGTCCAAATTCTGTTTCCAGGTCTGCTGTCTAACTCTTTTACTTTTTTAGGTGAATTACTAACATCTCTGACCTAGAAGTTACAATTAAGTAAGAAAAACAAGTTTTAGCAATTACAGTGTGTGTGTAGTTTGAGAAGAGCTGTTTCTTGTTCCCCTCCTTTGTCATAGCTCTCTTGTTCTGATAAGATCTATATAGCAATAGCTGAATTGTCTTTGTGTGTACTTAACACTTGTTAATAGGACTCTCTTCTCTGGAGATGCTGCTCTGAGAGCAGACTGACCTCTCACAAAGCGATACTTTACATTGAAAGGACTTTGTTAAAAGAATTTTGGGTTTAATATCAACAAAACGTGAAGAAAATTACACAAGCATTTCTGTCATAATAAAATAGCTACAGTTTGTGTAGTGTTTAGGAGTTGACTGTATGCCTTCCTCCCTGCCCCCAACCTCTCCTGTGTTCTTTGCTAATTTTGTTTTGCTTCAAGCAAAACTATTTTACAGTTCTTCCATAGTATAAAGATGAAAGAGGATGTAAACATGCAATAGCTTCTTCATCTTGGCTAGGGATAAGCTCATGGTAAATGCATTGGAAAAGTTTTGTAAGGCTTGGGTGTGACAGATTAAGTGTCTTTAGTTCTAGCCGTTTTAGTAAAATAAGTAAATTAATAAATAGGAGTAATGGGAATTCAGGAAGGAATGAAGGAGGATGTCAGAGCTGGCCCCTGGATGTGCCTTTTCTTTTGAAAAGCTCACTTCAGCTGAGCTAGGGGAACTGGTTGCTGTTTCCTTAGATTAGCTTGTTGGTCTGCTTGTGCTGTTGCTCATTTCAGGCAAAA
The DNA here is from genome assembly GCA_013400435.1 of Pycnonotus jocosus. Lineage (NCBI taxonomy): Eukaryota > Metazoa > Chordata > Aves > Passeriformes > Pycnonotidae > Pycnonotus > Pycnonotus jocosus. The sequence continues at coordinate 322,988 of VWYP01008539.1, read as the reverse complement.
TTATCTAGGTTAGAAAAAATCCCCTAATTAAAATATAAGTTAAGAAGTAGGTGAGTTAAGTGAAGCTGAAGGAACTGGAACAGTAGCTGAAAACACATTAAAGGATTATTTCTGGTTGTAGATGAGGTCAGACATGCTTTGTTTCTGACAGGAGTAGACCAGACAAGAGTAACAGGCCAGATGAATGTAAAAGATGGGGAAGCTGTAGATTTTCACTCCTTCCTAGGCTTTGCTGTTGTCCTTCAAACCTTCTGTACTTAATACACAGTGACAAGGCCTTAATGATGGAATCATCATCATCAGTCTAATTTGGTTGGTAGCGTAGTATGTATCATGCCTCCTCTGAGCTTATGCTTATTTTACTTAAATATATGTTGTAATTAAGTGTGTTGATTTATATTTTTCCTAATCAGGAAAACATTTGTGTCAGGTTTTTTTATTTGCCTTAAGCTTCTTGGAAGAATTGATGATAACTCTTTTACTTAATTATATCATCTGCCTATGTGGTGTATTAGTTTCCTTGTATCAGTATCCCTCTCCTTAGGTATAAAAGTCAAGTGATTTATTTCTTTCTACATATTCTTAGACATAATTTCTTTCATATTAATTCTGACCTGTGAATTTTTCTACTGTCTTTTAGTATTTATTCTAAACTTCCTTTTTACTATTACAAAATCAAATCAGTCACATTGTAATGCTTACTTGATCTCTATATTTCATGCTTGCCTAAAGTTTTGTGTTTGGTTTTTTTGCGGGAGGTGGGTGTTGGTTTGGTTGGGTTTTTTGTGCTCGGGTCTTTCAATTTTGCAAGTATGACCTATTTGTTAGAAATTCGTGTCTTCATGTTTGTGAAACTACAAGATGGAGAATGTAAAAGCTTTTGGTCAGTTTCTTCATTGTATCTTTTATTCTCCTTACAAATACATTTGTTTAAAACAGGATACTTGTAAAAGCACATGAAAACTTTAGCTGCTTTCCTTTTCTTCTGTTTGGGCCACCATGCTTTAGAAGTTGTAATCCTGCACGTTCCATTTGCTCAGCTGTGTTCTGTTCCCTTTCTGTGGACATTAATGGGTTATTTGGTTTGCACTGCTGCATTCATAATTACAAACTGCTGCATATGCAAAAGCAGTGCAACTCATTTTACTCAGCACCTGAAGGTATGGTTTAATAAGGAAATATATTACCACACTTCAGATTTTTGCCAGCAGCTTTTTTCATTGGGAAGCTGATAAAAATGAGTGTTATTTAATATGCAGCGCTCACAGGGAAATAATTTCAAGAGAATTTAATACCAGAAATGTATGCATTTATCCAGTAACAGTGGGGTATTTTTAGAGAGGTTTGAATTAAATGCAGCTCGCATTTAGATTTCACCACCATTCATTGAAGATCATGTTTGCCTTATGTTTTTCATGTAAACCACTTTAGGCCTGTGCTGATCACATTATTTTGAAGTTGCCAAATGCTGGGTGTTCAACCCATTGACAAATGTAGGATTTTTGATGTAGTGGCACTTCATTATGTGATCAAGCAGCACTGCAGACTGCAAGATCTCAGAGGATTGTTTGCTTACAGATAGTTTCAAAGGGCATTGTTTACAGGTGTTACAATTTGGTGGCAGATGTCTGGAAGACTTAAATGGGAGAGGGCTAGTAATTAGGTACTTGATGAAATTGCTGGACTTAGCTGAAACCAGTAGAAATGTGAAAAAACGTTCAAATCTGAAAGACAAGATCAACTTCTTGGTCAGATAAAGTGAAAATCTAAGAAGTTATTAATTAAATAGCATTTTTTCAATTGAAAGCTGATAGTGACTGTTTGACTTAAAATTCCTGGTTCTGTTGTGAGAAACCTGAACAGGAAAAACAAGATGAAAGACTTGGAAACTATAATAGTGAGTGGGCTGGAAAGAAGAAAGATTAGTTTCAAGAGATGATGAGTGTCGACAGGACTGGAAAAGGTGTTAGGAAGAGAAGAAACTCTCACTAAAAATGTGTGGGCCTTGACATATAATTAGGAATTAATTTTGAGAAATTGCCTACTGAAAAAGCTGTCAAAAGTTGAGATGCTTGGAAGGATAAGCAGAATTGACACTGGCAAACCTCCTGGGAATGATGAAGGATACAGCCAGAAATGAATCGTCTGAGCCTTGATAAAGGCAGTCATTTCTGTGGGAGTGAGGGTTATTGTTTTTGTGGATTGGGGTTGTTTGTTTGGGTTTATTTCTTGGGGGTTTTTTGTTGTTGTCACTTTTTGTGGGGTTTTTTGTTTGGTTTTTTTTTTTAATGATTTGCTTTTGTTGTTGGTTTTAATAACTTGGATTTAATTCAGAGGATAAATCCTTCTCTCCAACTTGGTCTCCAGCTTATTCTTGCTTTAACAGAAGGGCATTGGTGGATTTAAGCAGTAGGTTAGCAGTGTGATTTTTATTTTTGAACTGTTTTAAGGATTAAAGATAAAATTATCTCTTAGTAGGCTCAATCCACTGAGGATTAAAGTTTTAAGTATTTTTTATTCTTACCTACTTAACCTACTGTCTCTTCAGCATTGTAATTAGGGAAACTTGCTGCTTCCTGGATTGAAATAGAATAAGAACAGAATCAGTCCCATATACCATATGCGATGATGGGGTGGTGGTAACTGAGTAAACAAGTAAAAACCCATGGAAAGTGGCAAATGAAAGATGATGGCCGGAAGGTAGGTGACAGGAAGGACTTGATGTTTGGCATGGAAGCTGGTTTCCATTTCTCCTGCACTGACAAGTACTTTCAGGCCTTAGGAGGCTGAAGTAGACAGCAATAGAAGAGTGTCACATGCAAAGCATGTAGGTAGAGAAAATCTGCTGAAGTGTGAATCTGCAGTTTTTGTGGGGTTTTTTTGTGTCTTTTACAGACTGTTCTTTATACAACAGAAGCTTGTTTTGCAGATGACAGCTTTCCTGGTGCTTGTAGTTTATCCCTCTAATCCCATCTGATTTATATACAACACTGACTCATGTATAAATATAGGATCATCTGTGACCAAAGATACATTGGTGACAAGTTGTGTTTGTCACCTGGTCCTTAAATTTTTGTGCTGTATCTCAGTGTCTCACCTAGCCTGATGACTTTCTTTTGGCAGTTGTTCCACTGAGTAGCTTAAACTCAATATGTTTTAAAGATGGATTAATTATGCCTATTCATTTTCTCTGACCTTTAAAATACAGGGTAATATTATAGTTCTAAAAGAGATCAGAATTGGGAACTTTTCTAAAGTTTAATTTCCTAAATGATGTCAGGAAGAAATCTATAGTTGCATAAGTTGCTTATGCATGTGTTGATTCTTTCAGTTAAGATTATAAAAATGTTAGTCTTTTTATCTTGGGGTATAAATGACTAATGCACATCACCATTTATTGCTGACCCACCAAAGATCACTTTCTTGTTTTGTTTGACTCTTATTTGCATTGGTGTGGTGACTTGAGTCTTCTGTGGTTGTCTGGACATACATATGTATGGATATCACAATGGCATGCTTCACAAAATATGGCAGAAAAATCAGGGCTAAGATTCTCCATGGGACAAAGTTTACGCTGTGCCTATTTTACCTTGCTGCTTTGACTTGGAAAGGCTGATAGAGTCAGCCTGATTTGAAAAAAACACAGAAGATGAATACTGACAAAAATTGAGTGGGTCATGGGTTGTTCTTGGTCATTTACCTTCTCATGCTTCTTGAGAAGAAGTGTTCATATATTAATTTTCTGAACTGTTGAACTTCAAATACTGCTCTGAATGACACTAGTAACCTGTAATAGATGAGTTTGATACTGTTTCTCCAATGTTTAATTTGTTTGTTAGCAATCTTTCCCCCCTCTCCTTAATCCAGATAGCTTAAATACTTGGTTAAATTACAACATGAAATGTTCTACTTACGTGGGTACAGTGTGTGCTTACTTGACCATAATTGCACACCTCACAAACAGTTCACCACCTTAGTATAGTAAATAATTTATGTATTAACTTTTTTGGCCACATGCTACCTAAATAAAAAAAAAAAATCCACATAAGCATTTTTAAACACAAAATCATAAATAGATTAGGATATGCTGACACAAGCTTTTCAGTGATCATCTCCAGCTGGAAATTTGCCCATTTTATTATGTTTCTTCTTCACTTGGCTTCCTGGAGAAACTATCTTGTGCAATCTCAGTATCTGTGCTCTATATCTTTTGACTCTATTGTCTGATTTTAACTAAATTCCATTTAGGCATAAACCAAGATGATTAGTTGTTACAAGCTTTATGAAAATAGGCAACAACAGAAACTGTACGAGTTCCAGTGGAGACTATATTATGATTGCATCCCATTATACATCACGAAGTCCCCTTAAGCAAGTGCTGCAGTCAAAACCAACCTGTAGGACTGCAGACTTCAGCTGCACATTACAAGGAGTTTGGTGGCAACCATAGTTTGGGGAATTTCATCCCTGTATTGTACTGCTCTCTCTGATGGCACAGTAGTCTTTGTGGGGCCTGACCATGAATCAGGTCAGGAAAAAGAAAGTAAAATTTGCACTTCCATTAACTAGTTCTTGTAAGCACAGTGTGTTCCTTACATGTGCCTGCTGCTACAAGGGAGTAGCCACCCTAGGCTATGTTGAGCACTACTGTCTCTGAACACTCAGGGTCCTGAAAGTACTGCTTTAGACACAGTTACTTAAACATCAGGCAGAAATCTATAGAAAGCTGTAGTCCTTGATGGTATTTGCACAGTAACTGTTTATTCTTATAGCGAAGAGAAAACTTTAAAAAGTTTTTGTTCAGTTTGTAAAGCTGCCATGACCAGAACTTTCCTCTTCCTTTAAGACACTTCACCATCTTCTAACGTTGACAGGATTGGATCAACATATATTTGAGAATGAACTCACTTGGAAGCACTAGTGCCTCAGAGCAGCCACTTTCACTTGGCCTGTTGGAGCAAAACTTTGATTTATTGTGAAGCAAGCTGGCCCCTAAGTTCTTGGAACTATTTCTAGCTGAGGAATGAGGTGGCCTTGGATTTGGAGGGTGGAGGATATCTGGAAGAGATGAAAGGATTTATGGTGACAGGAGAGGTAGGGTTAGTAACTGAGTGTGGGAAGCAATGAACAAGGGTGGGACTGGACTTGCAGTTGAAAAAAACCTGAGATTTTTGCCAAGATCAGGAACTGCAGCCAAGAAGGTGGGGGAAGGAATGAGATGGGGAACATGGGTGGAGATGAGAATTAATTCCACAGAAGCTCTAAAGCCCATGGGCAAGTGCAGTGGAGTTTCTCCCTGGCTGGAGGGTGGAGACGCTACATCATGCAAGAAAACCCGCTGCTATTTCTGGTGCCAGAAACAAGTGGGGAGCAGTCAGGTGCTTCCAGCTTGGTGTCTTCCTCTCTGGATGCCCTTGAGGCGTCTGCAGGAAGCTACATTTGTAAGGCAGGAAATGCAGTGTCCCTGCATCAAGTACCTGAAATTGCTTACTAAAAAAATTGATGAACATGCTATTCACTGCTGTTATTCTGTTGTCTGTTTTGTTCAGTTTACTGTATTTGTCGTCAACTAGGATGTAAATGCAACTTAATGTAAAAAATGAATTTTTAATGAAGTTATTAATCTGCTTACCTAAGTGTAGGTCTAGCCATAACTCAAAAATGCCCTGACAATTTTTTTTTAATGCTTTTCTTAGTTTTTGTCAAATTTACTCTTAGGCATCACTACAGCTCGCTGTACTTTTTCTTATGTTGATACGGAAGAAGATTTCTTGCAATTATGTGTTTGCTAAAATCAGAAGCAGAGATAAGCAAGTAATGATCTGGTGTCTCATGACCCAGATAAGTTACTGAAAAATGCTGTACTTTAGGAGTGTTCTTAATGTAAGCAGGATGGAGTTTTTGCTACCCAAGAAAGCGTGTATCATTATACTGGGCTGGCTCTGAAGCTTTTTAATGTGTGTAGGCATTACTCGTGCCACAGCAAGCAGCCAGAGCAGTGATCCCAAAGAGAAGTATCTCATCTACTGTAAAGGTTGTTCTAAGTATTCCTAACAAAACATATGTCCATATTGCTGAGGAGTTATATTGAGATATGCAGAGGTCTGTTGGGGATAAAGCGCTGAGCTTGGTTTTGTCTGTTGTGAATCAACTAAGATTTTAAAAGAGGCAAAGACATTTAGCATGTTACCTAAGTATGAATTCTCAGTGTCTGTTGTCACGTAAGGTTTTATGGGTGTAAGGATAGAAACTTCCATTAGTATGTTTGCAATCTATTTCACTATGTATCACTCAGCAGGTAGGTGTAACTAGTAACCTAGTAGGTTTTTACTGTATTCCTTAAAGCATCTGTATTACATATTACATTACACCTCAGAAAGAATATGTCTGCATATATACATAATATATATAGTATGGGCAGTGTTTCCATTCTTTAGATAATGTTTCCATGCAGTTATGGAACATACCTTTTGTTTCTATTTTCCTGTTTGGTAGAAATGCAGGAAATGTAAGTGCATTTCTGTTACAAGGTAATACAAAGATGTTCACATAATGCAATTGACTTAAAATATTTTTCAATGACTTTTTTATTTTTCGGGATGCTAAGGATATATGAGAGCTTGAGTAAATACCTGCTAAGGGGACAGGGAGGACTCAGATAAAATATGGGAGAAGTGAATGTAGTCAGAGTTAGTAGTGCTTCCTTTGTTAGGTATTTTTTGGCCAACTGCAGGGTCTTTGGAGCAGGAAGAGTGATATGGCTTTGTCCACAGTGCGGTTTGCTGGGCATTGATGAACTAAGGGGAACAAAGAAAAGAGGTCAACAAGTGAAAAATATTAATACTAAGTTAAAGTAATATAAAGAGAGTAAATTGATTATGTTAAAACTAAGCAGTAGTTCTAAAATCTGGTTTAGGTGCATTGCAGCCAACAAATGGAAAGTGTTAGTTGTGTTTTCTTCATCAATAGTGTAAGCTGTTGACTTACCCTTGACTTAGAGAAGGCAATTTTTTTTATTCCCTTAAACAGTTGCTGTTACTATTTTACACAGTCCATGGTACTCGTAAATACATAAATAAAATAAATAATTCTTTGTTTATCCTTGAAATAACAAAATTCTTACCAGCTAATTTAAAACCAGAAAGTTTGCAATGTTTATACGTTTATGTGATTTTAAGGAACAACAAGCCCACTGGATTTTCTAAGTAAGAAAATGTCATTCATTTTAATTGTTTTTTATTTAATTTGGCTTGCTGTGTTCTAAATAATTAAATATTTTTTTCTAATTTAGTTGTGATTCCAGACAGTTTAGTTCAGTCTTTATTAGCATGAGCTGTTAAGGTTTTTTTTGGTCTTGGTTTGTGTTTAGTTGGGCTTTTTTTAGTTGGTTGTGGGGGGTTTTTGGTATTACTGGGGGAGGGTGTTTGTGTTTTGTGGGGTTTTGTGGGGGTTTTTGTTGGTTTTGGTTGGGTTTTTTTAAGTTCTGGAAGGCTGTGTGAAGGAAGGAATGCCTTATTTTTCAGGATATGTTTATATCTATAACCTCTGTGTATTTTGTATCTTGGAGAACATGTGGTAATTTTGTATGAAGTAAGGTTAAAAGGTAAATGGTATGGTACTGTTTCTTTTGGCTATTTCATTAAAGTGTTTGACCTTTAGCAACCTGTCTTTATCTTAGGCAATAAACTGTTTAGTTCTGCTTATCAAAAGAGACTTCACTGCTCTCTTTCCATGCTGTTCTTATGCAAAACACATTGTATCAATCCAGCATCAATAGACTTTATCAGCAGCAGCTATTATTCTGTTTAGAGATTAGGCATAAAAAGTTTGTTGTAACAGTACATTTTATTCAGTAAATATTTTCATTTGTAGTTCAGTGGTTTCAAGTTTCATTATCTAGATTAGATCTTCTTTTGTAGTACCTCCTTATTACCTTACTCTTTCCCCCAGTTTTAGCTGTTCAGCTTGAAATTACTTAGTTTGGTGTCACTGTAGAATGAGTTATTTTAGACTATTCACACTACATCCTATGTCTGTCTAAAGGTAAGGTTAAAATGGCAAAGTATCTTTGCGGATTTTTGATGGATTTTCTAATTATTTGGAACCCTTCAAATTACCAACATGGTTGGTGCTCAGATCAAATTTGAAATTTGATGAAGTGTTTAGTTTAACAAGTCCCCCATACTTTCAGTTGTCTGTGTGATTTACCAAAGTGAAGTTCTACGTATTAGTATTGGCCAGAGGCAGAATTTGCTTATTTCTGAAGTGACCCTAATTCATAATGCCACTGATGAGACTCAATGAATCTGTAACTTGCAGGAAGCTGACAGAGTTTGAGGGCAGCTGCTAGTTTGTTCTAGCTATTTTTTTTAATTGGCTTGTTAATTTACGTGATGCTTTACTGTTGTTACTAGTAAACAAATACTGGTACCGTAATCAGCCTCCCTATTTACAGCTGGAGTAAATAGCATATTCCATGAACTAAATCCAAGAAGACTGAGTCTGGGCTGCTTGTATCCTTGTGTCAGCATTAGAGTGTCTGACAGGATGAGGGCAGTGATTGTCCTCCTGTACTGGGCACTGGTGAGGCCAATCCTGTGTCCAGTTCTGGCCCCTCACTACAAGAAGGACATTGAGGTGCTGGAGTTTGTCTGGAGAAGGGCACCAGAGCTGGTGACGGGGATGAAACTCTGTTCTTATGAGGAGCAGCTGAGGGAGCTGGGGGTGTTTGTCCTGGAGAGAAGGAGGCTCAGGGGGACCTTCTCACTCTACAACTGCCTGAAGGGAGGTTGTAGCCAGGTGGGAATCAGTCTCTTCTTACAGGTAGCAAGTGGCAGGACAAGAAGAAATGACCCCAAGTTGCACCAGAGGAGGTTTGAATTTGATATTTGGAAAAATTCACCAAAACTGTTGTCGAACATTGTAACAGGGTGCCCAGTAGAGTGGTGGAATCACTATCCATGGTGGTATTTGAAAGATGTGTAGATACAGCCCTTAGGAACGAGGTTTAGTGGTGCACTTGGCAGTGTTATGTTTACAGCTGGACTCAATTTTAAAGGTCTTAAAGGTCAACCTTAATGATTCTGTGATTCTGAATTTTGAGTACTTGAATACTGGAAATGTCTGTTACTTTTTGACTTGGTGGATTTGTTGCATCATGCAGCTACCAACATTTGTAGGTGTCAGGGATCACAGAAAGCTGCTCTAAGGTGTCTGAAGAATACAGAGGTAAAGCTCTCCAAAAGAAACCCCAGCACAGAACAGTATTTGATGATCCCAGTTTCTTCTCTCTTTTTATAAGGAAAGACAAAAGCCAGACTCGAAAAGAATCAAAGCTTTTCAGTGTGTGCCAGAATCTGAAGACAAGCAAACACTTCAAAAAGTCATGAGAGCATTCACATATCTTGCCAAGTTTGCTCCCAGTCTGTCCTCTGTCAGTTCACCCATTCCATCACACAACTTCTGGAAAATGTTCAGTGACACTGGATTGAATAGGGCAGACATTCCTTTAATGAGTTTGATAGGCAACAGTTCTTGCACTGAAATTCTGCAGCCTTGTGTAACTATCTCTTTAAGAAAACCTTGAAAAGAGACTGTAGAAAGCCAGTGTTCTTAGAAGATGTTTTTAAGTACAAAATGGGCTTGTTTTTCACAATGAAAAAGACCAGGGATTTTCAAGCTCTTTTGAACCAGCTAATTGCTGTGATTCTTCAGTATTACTTGTGACTGTAACCCAAACTTATAGAATAATTAATTCCAAGTACCATGGGGATACAGTCAGTGGTAAATCCACTCAGTAAATGCAGAAGTTGTACTACATTCCCTTGGAACCACAGTTGGTAATCGCTGCCCTAAGACGTATGATTTACTAACCATAAAAGACAATCACTACTCCTTGTGGCTTTCTCTTTAGGGAGAAACATGCTTTCTGTTTTTACTGATTTTTGGATCAGATTTCTGCTTGCAAATTGATGTGAAAATAATTTGACAATGGTAGAAACAGTTTTAGAAGGAGAGATAGTTTGTATGTTGAATGCTAACAGCACAGGAGGAATTAACATATTTGCAGTAAAAAATGAGGCTTCATCATACAGGTTCTGTTGACCTGCTCCAACCCCAGCCATTGCGCCAGTTTTACGTTCTGTTTCTGTATATATTTTGTGTTTGATTGAAGTTAGATGCTAAGATATGAAAACATTTAAACACAGATCCTGTATTCTTTGTCTGTCTGGGTTGGGTGGAAGTTCTGTGAGTGTTTCCAGATGAGCTCAGTGTGGACGCTATAGTGTGAAGCTATAGATAAATATCCTCTTTCAATGTCATCCATAGCTGCTCATCACTTTCTCACCTAGGAAAGGCGATTCCTCCCTGCAGCCCAACTGATGTCCTAGCATGTGACCTAATCAGACTGGTTTTGCCTAAGAATTCATTTTAGGAGTAGTTCTGTATATTACTGGCTCACGCAAACAAGTGGAGTGATGGTTTCCGGCATGGGGATACTGACAGCTGGGAAGGGGGAATAGCCTTTTCAGCCACCACAGCTGCATGTGGAAAAAGATACCTATCCACAAGCTAAGGAAAGATTAGAGAAATTTTGCAAAATATTTTTCTTTTTCATTTATTTGGTTTTAGATTTGAAATGAGTCCTTAAAGTAAATGATGAGTGACTATTTCAAAGGCAGGACAGTGACTTAGACTTGAAAAAAGTTTGATTCATTATTGAGGCACTAATAAAACTGATTTGTGAGGCTAATATAATGTGTGAAGTAATTCTAAACCTTCAGAAGCAGTAAGGTTTAACATAAACTAAGCCATAAAATGTTTGTAATTGAAGTAATTGTTTTTCTTCTTGCAGCTGTTGCTTTTCTTTTCTGAAAAGCTGTCCATTACATACAGTAGTTTACTTGTTTTATGTAGTATTTTCTTTATGCTGCATATGTGGTGAAAAAACTTGTCCTTTGGCATGCAGTTTCAAACTTGCTTTAGCATATATTTAACCATTACAGAAAAAAAAAAAATTAAGTTGCTCTTTGTATAGTGATGGGGAGGAAATCTTCTCTTTTAAGGACTGGTTCTTAAACTCATTGATCCACCAGCTTTGAATTTGTATTAGCAATGCTGCTGCCAGTTAATTGTTCTACTCTGCTCTGAGTTGCTCTTAATTGGAAACAAAGGGGGGTGGGTTTTTTTCCTGTTACTGTTTATTTTCATTGTGCAGTTGGAGAAAACAGGCAATCCACACCTCAGGATAAAATGCTGTCTTGCTCATTAACAAAAATGAGCCCATTTAATGCAGAATGTTATTGAATCTGAGAATATTTATAGCTGAGAATATTTGTTGAAACTGAAAGTGGGATGACTAGTTGAGGGAAAACTAAGTCATCACAAGTCAGTTTTGGGTAAAATCAAATGCATAATTTTTGATCTTGACTTCAACACAGTCTGTGTGGATTTTGAACTACTGTACATTTCATACAAAATATTTGTCTGGTTTTGTGACAAGAAAGATTGGTTTGTTATTTTATTGTTGCTCTTAATATACAGCCTGTTCTGCTGAGCTTAAATGAATATCACTCTCCTTTATGGTCATGGATGTAACTGGAAAGCATTTTTAACAAGACAATTAACATAGAGTCTTTTGTAGATAAACTTCACCCTTCCTGTTTTGGATGGAGCAATAACTTTACTGTGGATCAGATTTAGGAAGTGGCTTTCCATCAATTCAGTATTTTATAAATAAAAAGTTGTAGGGTGAGGCCCTTCCTTTGGCATAAATCTGATTATTTCCTGTTTAATCCTGAACTGGTGTATTTCAACTAATGGGAGTTTTCTAGCATCTGTTGGAGAGGAGAGTTTTTCGGATTTTGTTTTCATTTGTGCTGCTACAAAAATACAGTTTCTGTGTTTGCATACTATTATAGAACAAATAGAAAAAAGTCACCCTTGTACAACTTTTGGACTTGGCCACACAATTGTTTGTCCCTTGGCATTTTTAAACATACGGCTGGGTATTCTTATACATGAGCTGAAAAGAGGTCATTGACACATCTTCAAGAAATCATCAGTACATCCAGAGAGACTTAGAAACTGATCAATTGTAATTGTAGTGAGTTTTTTTAATTTATTGTTTATCATCTCCTTGCACAAGGCACACACACTTTCTATAAGAAGAATATGTAAGAGGCAGAATTGAAACTCGTACTGCTGTTTCACAAGGAACACACAAGTTAATGTATGAAGTAACTCTACCCTCATCCAACACATCTGTTGTAAAGAAGCCTATGAAATCTAGGCCACACACAAACTGGTCTCTAAGGGCCTGTAGTTGGTGTTAAAATGCTGTTATTATGTGGTCTGATTGGTTTAGTAAAGAATTATCTCCAGTAAAACCATGTAACATAATAGTCCTTGCTCTCCCACATGGGAGCTACTTCTGCTTGACTAAGCAAGGCATTTCTTGAAGACATAATAATACACTTGTTCTTGCCAAAATATAACATTAAATGAAGTGTATCATCATGTACATTTCTGTTGTGTACCAGTTCTTGTTCATTTAAACACTTGTGTCAAGTCCTCCACCATAGTATTAAAAAATAGTAAACACATGGATTTCCTAGCAATATATTTAACATAAATTCTTGCTCTTGTTGAAAACTTGTGTGTTGTAGTTTTAAAGCAATGAGTAACTATTTGGAATTTTTAAGTTTTCATAAATGAAAACTCTGTTTTCTAAATAATACCAACTTTTGCTCTATGATTGTTCTGAATCATACAGCCTTGCTCTACAGATCTGTCCTTGGGTAACCACAGCTGTAAACAGGTACTGCACTTGCTGAAGTACTTCACTTTTTATTGCTTTTTAATTATATTATTCTTTGGGTCTCTTCAACCATGGCCAACTCTTCAGGTTTTTCAGCCTTGAAAATGTACTTGTAAACTCAGCAGAGTTGGTCACTGTTGACACACCCACCCCCTCAATTTTACAGAGCACTTTTCATCTCTTTTCATACTAGAATTCTGCTTTTAAATGAAGATGGAGGGGAAGCCTTGTGGTGGCATTGTTTTAGACTGCATGTCCTCTATCAGATTAGTTTAGTCAAAGGGATGAATGATGCTGTGACCTAGAAGCAGAGTGCTGTAAACCAGCTGAACAGAATCACTGTGGCTCTCAGCAGCCGCCCCTGCTGTGCTTTGCTCACCTGCTGCCCCCACATGTGGCCATAGTGGTCCTTGAGGACAAAGTGGAGTTCAAATCTGAGTTCCTCTCTCTTTTAAAGTGAGGCCTCTATCAACATCTTTTCCACAAAAGGCGTTTCCAGGAGACTTTTCAGTCAGATATTTAGATGCCAAAAATGATGGGCTTTTGTTCTGAAAGTTGATTGCATCTATTGAAGTTCCTAAAAAGGAGCTTGAAAGTTTCATTGGAAAGGGAGGCAGAATTGCATTTAAGTGCAAGTAACTTCAATATTTTGCATATCTTCAGTAAGAAGCAAATTAACATGAAATTGTTTATTATTACATAATAGATTAAATAACTTGTTTCCCCCAATTTGCATTTCAATGAGTATCTAATTTGTCTATAAACACATTGATTAATGGGTACAGAAAATACTACATAGATACAGGGCAAAATTGTTAGTGTGTTTTTAAGAAAGGAATTGAGTACACTTGTTGATATTTTTTAATTAAAAATTGTATGCCATTGTAAACTGCATACTATTGTAACCAAGCATTGAATTTGTTCTATGTTAATTTGGCTTTTTGTGACCATTAAAAATAGTTCATCTTAGCTGAAAATCAAGTAACATTAAATGTCTTGATCATGAAAATTGTCTGCAAGTGGTTTAATGACAGTTCTGAGCATTCCTTGCACTGTGGAGCCATAAACTTATATTTTGTACTCATAGCATAACAGTACAATTACATTGCCACTGCAGTGATGACAATTTCTGTGTACTCTTTTAGTAGAGGATTAACTTATTGTAGTTTGCAAGAGTAAATTTTGGGTAAGTTAATAAAATCTAATTTACATGGTTTAAAAAAATTCTAAGATAACATATAAAGAAATAAAAAATAAGAAATTTAGGGAGAAGTAATAATTCCTTTTAAAAGATGCTATGGACAAAGAAAAAGCTGTGATAGTGGCAATTCAATGTTTAGCAGTTTCCCAATTTGCTTAAGCTTATATGCACAATTAAAATGCAAATTTGTTGACATATGCAATCAGCTTAGAATTAGGTCTACATTAGAAAAAAATTCAGTATTGCTTTTAGTTAGGAGTAGAAAAAAAAAATTATACTTCATAATCTGTCTCACCCATGCTGGAAAAATGTGGCATAGACGTAGCTTGGTCAATAGAAGAGTGGTTTGTCAGACTTATTTTAGGTCTGCTCAAGAGGGGAAATAAGAAGCTGGTTTATACCACCAGAGGGCTATACCAAACCAGCTATCATAGTTTAGATGGGGGAACAAAAGCTGTTATCTCTTGTCCGATGCAGGGGAGCCCTGGGGCATCATTGAAGTGAGGGAAATTTCCAGCAGTTTTCTCGTGGAGTGAGTGTCTGGAATGGATATGGTGTGGCTTTCAAACTGGTGCTGTACTTGTGCTCTGCCTTTCAGTGAGAAATCAAACAACTACCAGTGAGCATGTTGCTTCCTTCCTCCTTGCGTGGAGTATTTGATACTTGTGGGAAATATGCCCTTAGTAACTGAAAAGCTTCTGACTTCTGAAAGCTAATATATTAAATGAGTACTTGCGTGAATCACAGATGCAAAATTGTGATTGCTGGGCATGTTGGATCTTCTCAAAGTCAGTTAGTATCTAAAGGTTGCAGGCTATTTAACGTGGTTTCTGAGGCACAACCCAGCTCCTTCCCCTGTGCTAACTGAGCCTTGGGCGTCTTTGGCCTTTGCCTGAGGAGCTGAGAACAGGCATCTCTGAAGATGAGTGCTGACTCACAGGCACTGATGGTGGGCTGTGTACACATGGTGCAGAGCTGCTCAGATAGTCTAGGCTTGCATCGTGGTGCTCTGAACGAGTTCTGGTGGAGGTGAGAGACTGTTAGATGAATCTTGAAAAACATGGAATGCTAAAATCTCTCAAATCCAGGAAAGGTCAGGAAAAAGTGCAAAGTGTTGGAAATCACAGATTAAATCATAGGCATCAATTTCACATGCTAAATCATCATATCCACCTAATGGATGTGATCTTTATCAGGTTTGCTGGTCCTGCTTGTCTTTGTGAACAGAAGTACCCCCTTCTGCACTGGAGTTTGCCCATCTCCTGCATATTGCTGCTCAAGCCTGGCATATGCAAGATTCTGGATGAATTCTCTTGAAGAGGCTTGCATATGCATATGAAGCCAAGAGCATTCAAAAAAAGTGCCAGTGTCATAGTCATTCAAAAATGTATTTGGAGAGGAAAATGTTTTAATATCTGCATAGAAAATAAAGCACCTCCATTAGAACAGTTCTCCCAGAAATGAGAAGTGGAGATTCACTTGAGTCCTTTCTGAGACACGAGAAATTTGCATCTCCCATTTGCTACTCAGTTCTACTTTCTACAAGCTGTGGACGTGAGAGATACAGAGGCTAACTTTTGTATCCTGATGGGACTACTCTTCCAGAGAGTCATTCCAATTATCAGAGAACTTCTCACTTGGTCTCCCTCAAAGCCTGTTTAGAATAGATACTGTGGTTTTAGCTGTTCTGAGTCACCTTGAGAAGTTAAAAAAACTCTTTCTTTGCACAGACTGTAGAGCTAAGCTGGGCAAACTTGGTGCATGGGCTGAAATAAGCCTTATCCTCATCCCCTTTGAATACCATTATTTGCTCTTGCTGTTGAAATAAAGCTGCTTTTTGGCCAGGCATGCAAGATTTTGAAATCAAGATTGCTTTTGCGATTCTTCTGCAGCCTGTAGTTATTTGCAGGGGAGACATCCTAAGTTCTAGTTTGCATTGTCATTACTGTTTATATAGTCCAACAGCTCTTCTGCACAAAGTGTATGTGCAGCTCTGGAACAGTTATGAAGAAAAACATGGCGCTGTGCTAGTCAGAAAGTTATATGGACTTTGTCAGTGAGTAGCAGGCATATTGTCAAGGTATTCCCTAGCTATGTGTAATTTCACCCATCAGCAAAGCCATGCAATATGTTTTTCTTCAATTTAAGCCAAGACCACTTCTAGATTATCATTGAAAAGGGATATAGCAGTCAAAGACACTAGCAGTCCCCATGTGCTTGCTTTTGCCCCTCTTTCTTCCTGTTCAGAGGTTAATATTCCACAGCTGAACTGGAAGAAAAAAGTGTGTGGTATCCATAATTTTTTCTATGTCAGTGTCATACATTGTAATTCAAGTCACTGTTGGTGGCACTTTGAAATTCACTGTGAAAACTTGGCATAGATGTAGATGAGGGAGTTCTCAAAAGTTCCATTCTGCCTGGGGAGTTCCAGGGCTTGACTGCCTCCAACCTGGGCACTGACATCTCAATTTCTCTAACTAGGTCTGGAAGTAAATATCTTTTAGCTATATTTAAACAGTTCTAAGTGCAAATTTTGGTTTCGCTTTCTCAAATAAATGAGATATGTTCACTAATATATTGCAGGTGCATCACAACTTTCTATTTGCATCAAGTACTTATATGGAGAACGGCATGGCAAAGGGCTGATCTCAGCCAGAGCCTCTATGCCCTTATGTAACATTCTAAAATTCCATGAGAGTAACATAAAAGTATGCACATTTGTGATCCTATGACCTCACAGATGCCAGATGTGCTGATTTTGGAAAACACTTCAAAGAACTTGAATTCAGCTTAAATACTTGCCACACATAGGAGAAACAAGAGTGCATATACATATAGATGTATACAGTGTGTGTATATATAAAATTGTATTTACGTATTGGGAAGTAGAACAGCCGTTTCTACTTCATCTACTTACTAAAGTTTTACATGCTCTTTCCATTATGCTGGTACTGTAACTTAGGTCAGAGAATGAATGTACGCTAGGGCCTTGGTAAATGATCGCCCTGTGGCTCTAGCTGTTTTCAGGATTATCTGATTTATGTGTCAGACAGAATAATCATGTCATTGATATCATTCCCTTTCTTGTTTTTCATTTTAAAAATGTTATTTCGTCTTTCTCTACACATGGAATCATTTTCAGGTTTTAGTTCCAGATGTTTACAGATGAGCTTTCCATGGTCTGAGCTCAAAATCAGTATCAGCTGGAATTTTAAAGATAGGGTTATTTTCATATGTTGTTGGGTCACAAGTTCTTCCAGAATTTTTCTCCAACAGAGAGCTCTTTTTGCATGGTTGGAATCTTCTGCAGTTTCCTTTCTTCATCAAGCATCACATTCTCATCTTATTTTTCAGAAATAGCCTCCTTTTATTCTGTCTAAAGATAGATACTAATGTCATGTTACTGTTCCTCTTCTTTCAAGAGCTTCCAGTGCTTTTACAAAATTTTCAAATACTTGATTGTACCATTAATCTGTAATTAATTAACATATTCTGTATTGATATTCTTGTAATTGATGATATCCACTTCCTTCTGTAAAGCATAGTAACATATCTCTGAAAGTTAGTAGTTGTGCCTTGGCTTCAGATACAAACTGATTTGTGAAGTTTTCACATTTTGACCATGGCTCACAGTTCTTTCAGTTGTGCTGAGGCATCTGGTTTTACAATTGAATCACTGAATCACATTAATTGAGGGGGAGGGGGAAGTAATTTTAAAAGGGAGCACCTCAGTGATGCAATTTACATTGCAGCTATACAAATAGATTTATCAGCACAATTGTGAAGGAGGCAGATTGTACCAGGAGGATCAGAATTAGCAGCTGGGGCAGAAAGCTTATTGAGAGAAAATTGGGCAATTATTATTAGAGGAGCTGAGGTGTTTCTTTTGTTTTCTGTTGTTAAAAGTGCCTTCCCTCTCCCCCTTTGCCCTCTTCCCCTAATTTAGATAAATTCTATTTTTTTAGTCTTTTGTCACAAAGTATTGAAAACGTTCATCTCTCGGATGAAAGTGTTTCGTTTCCGTATTGTTGTGACAGCAAAGTGACTTCTAACTTCAGATTCAGCAATGACAGGGACTCTCTTGATTCTCTTCCAAGTCTTCTTTTGTGAAAGCTTGGAAGAAAAATGTGCTTCAATCAAGCTAGTATTTATATACTAAGAGTCAGAGAATTTCATTGGGGTTAGTTCTTTGTGGTGTGTGGGAGAAGTAGCAGGTAGCACTATTTGCCATTAGTTTGCAGACCCATGAAAAGTAGAGTATTTCCTTCAGTTGCAGCCTTGGCTGCCTCCCCGTGCAGCTCTTTCTGAGCTTTTTCTTTGGGAAGCGAGAAAAAAGTAAGGCAGATTTTCTCTGTTTGAAGTTCTCTTACCAAGTACCATGTTTTACTTGCTGTGGGGCATGAGCTCTGAGAATCTGGGTTTTGTGCTGTTATTTTACTGCCAAAGAACTACAAAGCAGGAAACAACCCCCTGTCTGAAAAAATGCCATGTGCATTTCCACACTTAAAAATGTTTAGCTCAAGTTTGGCTTGGGCTACACTCTTCTTTTTGTCTTACTGCTCTCCACTGAAGATTAGTTCCTTCCAAAAGGTTCTCTTTGCCAACCAGTGTTTGAAAAGTGGGTCCGATCTTAAACTGTTTTCCTAGACTATGCTATTAAGCATTTGAGAATTGCCTTAATTAAAGGTATCCTGATAATCATTGTGTTTCTAAGAATAGTTTGGTTTTGTACAGAATGTTGGGGATTTTTCTGGTTTTTTGACATGAAGATGCTTGAGCTGACCTCAAACTGGTTCTTATGAATGGGTTCTTAGGGTGGGTTTTCCCACACTGGGGGGAGGGATGGGTGTGTTTATTTGTTTTTTTCTTTCATTTTTAGTAAAGGGGAATTGTTTACATACAGTTATATCATTTCTGTCCATAACACAGATAAATATGAAAAGAAAGGGTTGCACATCTCTGTGAAAAACAAGTTCTAAGGCAAACAGACAATACCAAAAGATAATCGTACTTGGAAGAATATCAACATTTTAGCTTTTTTCCCTCAAAAAAGCTAATATATTTTCTAAATGGAAATTGGCCTGAGAGGTTTGAAAATGAGCTGCAGTTTAAAGACTTTGAGAAGTTCCTGTTTTGCTGGGTGTTTAGATTAATAAACTTAGCTGGAATCTGGAAAAAAAAATAAATATCACTGCCTTGCTTTGGAAGCTGTGTAAGAGCATGGTCATATGTTTGTTGCTGAAAAACAGTTGCAGTGATAATGAAATGTTATATCACCTCAAATGTGGTGCATTACTGACTTGCAAACTCTTCATTCTTTGTGGGAGAAGATCAGATGGGTTCAGGTAAACCACTGCCAGGACTTCTTTAATCCTTAGTGATTGAATCACCAATGCATCCGAACTAATGAAAGTCATCTTTGTCAAGGACTTCTACAAGAAACAGATATCCAACAAACAAACAAAATTCAGTGAAATTATTTAAACACAACTTGTATTTAAAGTATTAGGAAAGATTACAAACTAAATTATTGGTGCTTTGGATGAAGATTGAGATTGCTAGACATTCCATAGTTTAATTTGAAATATATTGAAATGAAAATAAAATCTGGTTTAGTATTTGTATTTCGCTCTACCATTATTTATTAAATATTGCTGCAAGGGGAACTTCAGTTCTCTATTATGGTATTTCATCCCATAAAAGTTATTTTTGGTATCCAGATAGCGCTTAGCTAGTTAGATTTTTATTAGCACAGGTCAGAAGAGAGGAAATGGCCAGTAAGTTTTACAGCTGAAACTCATGTTAAATCCAATATCCTTTGTTACATTTGGATCTAACTCAGTAAGAGCTCTTGTGTGCTAATGTAAAGAGTTTTGCATTTAATAATCTTCTAAAATGTGTTCTTTCTAGGTCTACAGACAAGACTGTGAAACCTTTGGCATGGTAGTGAAGATGCTAATTGATAAAGATCCATCATTAGAGAAGTCCATTCAGTTTGCCCTGCGGCAGAATTTGCATGAAATAGGTGAGCGATGCGTTGAAGAACTCAAACATTTCATTGCTCAGTATGATGCTGCCAACCAAGACGTATCAGAGTCCTTCAAAGAGGGCTCATACTAAGGACAAAAATATGCTTTTAGATCCTCTGCATTGTCTGCCATAGTTCATAAATCTGCTTTTTGTGAGGAAAGAGGAGCTCTTGTTCGAGGTTTGAACCCAAGGCCTGCGCTCCTTTGTGGTAGCTCGGGTGGCTGTTCCCTTGTCCACTGTGGTCTCCATGATTGTACTCATCCTAACTGTTCTTGTTGACATGTATTCCTTTGAAAGAAGGATGTTTTTTCCAAAAATGGTGTAAAGCAGCAAACTGTTTTTGAAACCTTACAGAGTTACCTTGGAAAAAATGATCAGTCTGATGTCTGTACACTTATGTTTTGATGCTTATAAGTGTAACTTGAAACATTGTATTTTTTATTAAAATTACACAAAGCCGCTCTCATTCCTCAATACATAAATGTCTTGTTATCATACATACTGTAGGAAGGGAAAACGTGCAAAATTGGTCACAATTATGATTTAAATTATTTATTCTGGTTTAATTTAAAACTTCACATGGATCCTGTAAAATTACACTAGGAGTTATCTCTAGTCTCTGACTGCCAGAGCAATTAACTGCTTGATGTAAGAAGTGGTGTATTTTTGTTCTGATTGCAGGTTCTACAAATGCCTTTTAAATTTTGGTGTTTTCCATATCATGCCTCATTACTACTAAGCAGTATTATGTAGGATGAATTCAAGTTTTTGTTACTGTTTCCTTTGTTTTTTGACGCTGTACAGAATGTAGATGTAGGCAGCCACTGAGCAGGGAAAGGTTGCTTTTCCTAATCTGTCACTCACTTATAACTTCTCAAACCTTTTCATCCATCAGTTTTAACTTTAATAAGGAGGCTGTGTGTAATCTTTATTTCCAGCTTCAAGAAGGAGCAGGAATTGTGCTGTCGAGGATAGGCAAGGAAAGTGAGCAGGACCATCTCTCCAGTAAACCCAGGTTGCTTTGGATTAGGTGTAATAAAAAGTTTATCTGTAAGGCCTTGAAAAAAAAAAAAAACAACCCAAACTTCACTATTATTTCAAACCTAGATGATTCTGGTTTGTGTGTGGCACTACTTTTGACCTGATACCACGACTTGCAGTTTGGGAACAGTGGTTGAGGAAAGCCAAAAGGTTACCAGGTAAAAATATTTAGGACTCAGTGGAATCCTAATTATTACATTTATTAAGGTACTGGTTTTTTATGAACATTTCAGGAAAGGGATAATTTGAGTCATAATCACAAAGAGGTACATATGAGCATGATTTTTTTTTTTTATAAATCTGCATTTAGGACATGTGAAACTCTGTAAAATGGCTAATAACCAAACTCATTATTTACAGATTTCATCACAATGGTGTGCAGAAACACAAAGGAAGTAGCAATAATTTTGCATGTACAAGGCACTGTATGTATCACAGCATCTTACACATGCAAATCTTGATATGGTGTATTAAATATGTATTGCATCAGATTCCTGAGATGCATGGTTAGTTCTCATGTCAGTAAGGGGAGGTTTTGCAGTTGGCTTTTCTTGTTTTCTAAGAGTTCACATTGCTCCAAGGAGATGACCTGCAACTACCTTTGTTAGCAACCTGGAATTGTGTGGGCTGCATGGTGACTGGGAATCAGCTCATGGATCCTACAGGATGCTAATTTGGGGAGGGAGAGAGGGGAAGAGAGGCAAGCTGTTGTGACATAGTAGCAAGACCTGACTTATCCCTTCTGGCAACAACCTGGTTTACTGAGATCAGTCAAAGTCTTCTCTGATGCAGAAGCGTAACTACAGCACTTCACTACTTGCCTACAGGACTGAGAGCCTTCAGGGTGTTACATCTGAGTTTCTACTTTGGGTTAGAAATGCTAATGGAAAAATTACAATTGTGTGTAATATATTTTTTATTAAAAATCTTCATTGTTACTGTACAGTTTGTTAGGCGTTTCCTTTGTTAGAAGCCTGATTAAGTTTACTATTATAAAAGTATGCAACTTTTCAAGTGCATTTTTGTAAAGTAAGACCTAAGTTTACAGTCACAGAATCACAGAATATTTCAAGTTGGAAGGGACCTGTAGTGTTGGTTGAGTCCAATTCACTGAACCACTAGGAGCATTGTCCAGATGCTCCTTGAACCCTGGCAGGCTTGGGGCTGTACCACTTCCTTGGGGAGCCTGTTCCAGTGACTAAACACCCTCTCATGTCCAATCTGAACTTCCCCTGAAGCAGCTTCATTTCATTTCCTTGAGTCCTGTCACTGGTCACCAGAGAGAATTCGTTGCCTGCCCCTCTGCTGCCCACCTTGAGGAACCTATAGAATGCAGAAAGGTCACTGCTCAGTCTCATCCAGGCTCCTCTTTTCACCACCTTGATCACCCTACTCTGGGCACACAAATAGATTTATATCCTTGTATTATGGCATCCAAAACTGCCCCCAGCACTTGAGGTGACGCCACCCCAGAGCAGAGCAGAGTGGGACAATCCTCTCTCTTGCCTGGCTGTGCCTGATGCACTCCAGGACAGGGCTGGCCCTCCTGGCTGCCAGGGCACTGCTGATTCATGTAAAATTTACCATCAGCCAGGGCCTTCCTGCAGGGCTGCTATCCAACTCCTCATTCCCCAAATTTTACAGGTAATTAGGACTGTCCTGTCCCAGGTGGAGAATCTGACACTTGTCCTTGTTAAACTTCATGCAGCTGGTCATTGCCCCCCACCTCCTTAGTCTGTTCAGATCTCTCTGCAGGACTTTTCTACCCTTGAGGGAGTTCACAGCTCCTCTCAATTTAGTATGATCAGCAAACTCAATGAACATTTGACTCATCGATCTCCATTAAAGAGCACGAGCCCTAAAACAGCCCTGTGGAGTCCCACTGGTGGCCAGCTGCCAGCCAGAGGTAACCCCATTCATTATGCCTAATCATTTGCCTAATCTTCTTTTAATTGATTAAACTTCACCTGTGAACTAGGGATTCTTTTGAGTTTTTAATAAATGCTATTTCTGTGGAAGGTTTAATTCACATTTTTAAGTGATAAGTAACTGATTTTCCATCTAATACTTGGTATTGTGCTGAATGTTTGCATTTAACCTTTTGTGATGTATGTTTTCAGTTGATGTAAGTAAAATATACTATGGCAGTCCTTTAACTTAAGGAAGAAACATAGCTTTTAGTCTTGCTTGCTTTACAAGTATGTATTTTCGATTAGTTTCACGTCATGTAAAAAAAAAATTGTCCCTGATCTAGTAGTCAGCCTCAATGGGGCTCTCTGGAAAGCTGTAGGAAGAGCACTGGAGGAAGGAAACATGTTGTGATGGAGGAATTTAATTTGTCACCTTCAGAGCTCCTAAAAACAGAAATTACTCCTAGCACTTGTAAATGTTGCAGATACTCTTAAAAAAATTAAAAAGAAGCTGGAAATTGAAGAGTATGGAAATTCAGTGCTGTCTGCCAAGACTGGAGGGATTACCTCTGTAACCTCACTTGGGCAAGTTGGCAGCTTTGGGTGACAATGCAAGCAATAAAGGTGAAAATCAGCAGCAAAACCACTATTAATATAAAAGGAGGTAATGCCAGGTATCAGAGAAGGACCAAATCCTTGTCACTCTCTTGTCTGCAAGATTTTCAGTTTTGATGAGGATGAAGTTTTGCCTTCGTATTTTTCACTGTCATGACTGTTGTACTGTGGGGGGTTTTTTTCACATTAACTCCAGTTAAATGTTCCTCACAGTGGCTGGTGCAGTGTTTCAGGTTTTTTCTGGAAACATAGTGATAACATTGGGATATTTTAGATTTTGCTGAGCAGAGCTTCTGCAGAGTCAAGGTCTTTTCTGCCTCTCAGCCCACTCCATCAGTGAGGAGGCTGGGAGTGCACAAGATGCTGGGAGGGAACACAGCCAGGACAGCTGACTACAGGTGGGTGATAGGGCATCATGCTCGACATATAAAACTAGGGATGGGGGTAAGGAGTTAGCCAGGGCTGCTGCTGTATAAGGACAGGCTTGGTGTTAGTTGGCTAGTGCTTGAGCTAGTGGGTTTTTTGGTATCACTTCAGGGTTTTCTGTTTGGGGTTTTTTGCTTGTTTGTTTTTATCTGTTAAATGGGCTTTAACTCAGTATTGACATGTTCTTATTTTTCTTACTTTTCTCTCCCCCATCTCACTGTGGGGTAGTGAGGAAGCAGCTGTGTCATGCTGAGGTGCCTACCAGGGTATATGCTCCACTAGGAATATAGATACTACTTCCAATAACACTAACCACAATTTAGAGCTTTTGTGACTGTATCTGAGTCTTGTGCTGGTCACAGATACTATGTCCCATACCATTCTCTTCAAAGTGGAGGAATCAATTAGAAATATTTCTCATAAGAAGTTGTCAAAAATAGTAAGATATTTTTTATGTCAGGCTGAAAAAAAATAAAGTTATATAGTCATATTTAAACTTGGCTGCTAGAAAAGCTGCCGGAGCCCCACAGCAGCCAGGTGGAAGCATTGGCCTCGTGAGGGACCAGGCATGGCTTTGATCAGCTTCCACCTCCACAAGACCTGTGTGTATTAGGAAAGTGACTTGTGTGGTGAGTACCACCTCTGGGAGGAAAGGATCTCCTGCTCATTTTACCCTGAAAAATACAAGCAAGCAATTGCTACTCTGATTACCCTTAGCAACAGCCTAATTTTCTTGGGTGTATACCAGTGCTCTTGTTCATTCCGTCCCTTACTTCTAGTTGCTTTTGTTTCCATACTTCTCTGTCATCAAGAAGGGCAAGCTTAGTTCCATTTGACAGGCTTTTTTGGTAAGAAACATCTATTATTTCATTAGTTTCCTTTCTTCAAGTAGTCAGAAAGTCAATGGCTTTAGCATTTACTATCTTCATTAGTAGATATCACTATTAAGAAATTCCTGCCCTTTATTTAAAACAGTGGAAGAAGTTTATTATAACTTAAAACAGCTCCTGCTCTATGTCTGAATTCAAGGCAACTACTGTGACTACCTCCTACTTTATAGTTTTTGCCAGCTTGCCTTCTAGAACCACTCAGTATCTCCCTTCCTTTAGGTAAGCAAACTTCAGAAATTATTTTTGGGGAAGGAGGGGGAACAATAATAAAAAAATCCACATCCACAGGAGTTGCATACTGGTTGTAATGATATATTCCAAGCTTGTGTGGTTTTTACATTTATATAGTTTACATTTTGCTTGACCCATAAATAATACTTGCAAGATTAAGAGGGCCATAGAGAGTATTTACATAGCCCCACCATGCATTTAGAGCTTTTAATACCTAGTAGACAAAATTAAGCTGTTTTGCACTGAACATTTTTCAACTTAAACCCCCTGACTAAAATACAAGCAATATTTCATCCATAACACTGCTGTTAAACCCCTAACAAATCTAGTTTGATATTGTAACAAACTTCTTCAAATTCAGGGATATAAAAATACTCAGATTTTAAAATTTTAACTGTACAATATGTACATTAGTATTTTCACTGTTAAATTATGAATACATTTAAGCCTATGAAACACTACATTATAAATATCAATGGGGTTTTTTTTACTTAGAGTTGCAGCTAATACATTTTAAAACCTGGATAATGCATGTGAAAAGACACAATTCCAGAGGCTAATCCTTTAAGCCCATATGAAAATATTTGTTATGTAAGTAGATCCATTGACTTAAATGGGGTTACATGCCTGAGCAAAGGACTCCAGTAGTTGTACCTCTCTCACTGCTGAGGGGTGGGGGCATGGCAGAAAAAACATCACCACTCATTGGCAGGTAAGTCCAATTCCAGACGCTGAATTAATATCTTCCTTTAATCAGGCATGAAAAAACCCCAAAACCAACCACCTCACACTTTCTCAAAAAATTGTAGAGTAAAACTCATGAAAGTTAAATGTACAAAACATTCACTGCTGCTTTAGGATACATCAAGGCTTCCAGCATTTCAGCTCCTACATTATGATTTTTGCTTTCTTAAGGAGCATTTTTCCAAATAAAAAGAATCCAGTTTTTGTATGGCAACTTGAATGAGGAAGAGTGAGCTTTATCAATGAAGAAAGGGCACAGTATAGAGCCTTCTTTCCTTGGCAGCAAGAGGAAGAAGTCAAAGATCACCCTGTGTGTCTATAGCTACAGCACAGGACTGACATTTTTATTTATTCATCTTTGTCGAATCCTCTCTCTCAGATAATTCAACGTCGGTGAATAGTGAGCATAAAATAAAATGTCTATAAGAAGTCTGTATTAAGAACAGCAGTAACAGTATTTTGACAGCTGAAACACAGTATGTAAACCTAATCTGAGCAGATCATTTGGCGTGGTGACATTTCTGAATTATACTTTTACAATGTAAACTCTGGCATAGTTATTATTTACAGTGGCAAAGCATTATGAACTTTAGCAACTTGCCTAAGTACAATTATTAATATAAAAAGATGTGGTTCAAACTGTAGCTACAGAATTGACTCGTCCTCCCAATTAAGAAATACTAGTAATTAATTAAGATATAATACAATTTTTTCCTTTGTGCCCCCTCTTCTTCTTTGATTTGGTTGTCCTTTGTCCAAACTGAGAACTAGATAATGCAGTAGTTGGACCAGAAAGATCATCTGTATAGTATGGATATCTCAATGACCGTGGCTGTGGAATTGGCTGTCCTAGAAAATACCCTTCCTCTTCAGATTCAGATGATGAGGATGAAGTTGAATACCAGGAGTCATCTTCCTCACCATACAATCCAAAAAACCTATCAACCATCTGATTCCGCAGTGCATAGTCAGACCTGGTGTGGGCATATTGTCCATACAGCTCTGCATTTTGAATATAGGCCCGAAGCTCACGTGAGCTTCTGTTCTGGATAAATTTTTCATGATCCTGAGGGGAGTAATAACGAAATCTCTCTCTTGGAGAGCATCTTCTTTCTGTGGCCAAATTAAGTGCATTATCTGAACGAGACTTCCTACTTCTTCTGCGATGGCGAGAAGGCCGATTTCCGCGCTCTTCAAAATGGTAAACACGCCTACGAGTCCTTTCACTCATTGGAGGCTGACGTATTTCAAGATTCTCATAACTTCCATTATCAATAACATCATCTGAAAACTTCACCTGTTGTGGTCTAGACTGGGATTTAGATCGTCTCAGTACAGGCACGTGCACTGGCTTTTCCTCTGGCAACACTTTTTCTTGACACAACTCTGAGCTCAGACTCTTCAAGGACTCAGTGCTCCGATGGAGCATTGAAGAATTCAGAGTTCCCATATTGCTCATCTTCTCACAGTCCTCCACCTCCAGTTCTTGGAAAGTTTGCAAAGAGTAGAGAGATGGCCGTGGTTTGCCTTCTCCATCCATTGAAGCCCCTGTGGTAGGAATGCAGAAAGGAGGAAAAAGAAAATGAAAGGAGTACCAAAGAGAGAAGGATTGTAACAAAATATGAAACATTTCTTGTTACCAAGTGTTTTTTTGAACTACTGCCAAAAAAGACTCCCTTCATAGTAGAATAAGCCAAAGTCAAATGTTTTGACTTAAAACATTTAAGTATTAGCTCTGATGACCAAAGAATTAGCTATCATGAGGACATAGAGCAGAAGTTCAATGGGTCAAAAACTTTGAAACACACATACAGATATGCCTTTTAAGAAAAAAGGATTACTTAAAATTATTCTGCACTCTATGCTTGCCAGTCTTAAGGCTAAAATATTTCACATTTCTAGTATTGCCAAATTCATGTTCCAGCTGTTGCAACAGGGAAGCTGAGCTTACTGCCTTGCAGAGAAGGATCCTTACTCTCAAGAACTCATCAAAAGGAAGCTGGCCTGCTGTCCTCCACCTCTGCATGCACTGACCCTTCATTCCCACAAGGACAGCCTCATGTGTCCTGTGATGGTCCCAGGTGAAATACCGCCAGTGCCTCCTCCTCCCGAGCTCCCTGAACCAAGCCCCCCTCCCCAGTTCCTTCATGGCTGCTTGGCAAATGCAGCCAGCCTGTGGTTGAGCCTCAGCTAGACAAGTAGCTGCAGTGATTTGGGTTACAGGAGGAAAGGAAAGGTGATGATCAGACAACTTTTCAAATGGGTCCTAACTCCCATGTTTGGGCATTTTGTACAGAAATAGGAAAGGAAGGTTAGTGCACACTTTATCCCGTTGGGTAACTTCAATCACATTTGACAATCCACAAAAGTGGATTATAAGTTTTACTTTAGCCAGCTGGGGAAAAATAATAATCTAAGTGCCTAAGGCTAAGAAGTTTACCATCCTTTCAGATTTCCTACAGATTTTTACAAGCAAATCAGGAATTTACTTAAAGTGTTTTGTAGATTATTATCATCCTAATATATAATGCAACTTCTTATACATAAGGTATAAAAAAATAGTCATGTGCTTAAAGCAGTGGTTTGTACCTAATAAATGTGTAGCTGAAGACTGTTCTTATTCTGTATAATGTCAACCTTTTTTTTTTCTTAAAGCAAAAGAAAGAGAATCCAAAAGGAAAGGAGAAGAATCTAACAGGATTTAAGTGGCAGAAACATATCCTGTAAAAGATTATGTCTGATAAAAGCTGCTGCCAACTTCACATGCATCTCTTGATACTAAAGCTTTTTAGAAATCACCAAAATGAAAAATTTTCCTTCAAAATACTCCAACACACATGCTTTTGTTGACCTCTCCATCAAAACCATTCTTTTATTTCCCCATTACCTGTTATGTTAGACAAAGCCAAAGAATCCATTGAGTCTCGAACACTTCGTTCTTGCTGTTTCAGGTCAGACAAACATTCGAGTGAACCTCCATACCATGGTGTTTGGTCATGTTTGTATCCTGAGGCCCCATGTTCCATGTCTAGCTCCTGGATTTTCCTGCTGCTGGCAGGTCCTGGATGGCTGCCATATGCAGAGTCTCCCAAACCATCTTGTGACTGGGCCCAGTACATGTCTGATTGATACTTCTTACTTGCTAGGCTTGGATTATTTTTTTCCAAGTCCAACTTGCTCTTGACCATGCTATCAGAAATCCAGTGTTCACTTGATCTGATGTCTACTTCAGTGGGTTGCTGGAAGAGGCTTTTATCACCAAACTTCAGAAGAAGTTGAGTCATGTAGTCTTCATGTTCAGCCCATTCTTCAGGGTCTTCAGGCATTTCTTGCTCTACTCTTCCTTTCCAGAAGTCTTCATTAACAAAGCCTGCCTCTTCCCTTGAAAGGCTTAAATCATCCAGCTTCCGAGAAAGAGTATCATCAGCATTGTCTGAAAGTCCAGGAAATTTGTAATTGAGGGCTGGTGTCAGGAGGAGAGACTGGCGGCACTGGTCGGCTGACCGGCTGCTTTTCCCCATGCGGACACTCCTCCTGGAATCTCGGGATCGAGCAGACTGAAACGCAGAATCAGAGGAGTCGGAGGCATGAACATCCTCTCCCAGGCTGCAGGTTTTTGAACAGTAAATCTGCCCTTGCTTTGGAAGGAAAGGGCAGCCAAGCAAAGAGGTCTTGCACTGAGCACAAGAAAAGCAAGTTTCTGTGGCATGCCAGTGCTGTCCATCATAGGTCATCTGAGCATGGTCCACACCTGGAAAGAGAGAAAAGCAATGCTCTGGGTCTCTCTAAAAATTACTTGCAGAATTCATACTTCTGGAATGTGAAATAATTTCATAAATTGGCTTTCCCTGAATTTGTAAGTTTAATGCTTAAAAAGGACACACTTACCGATGTGTTCCCCACAGGTCTCACAGTATTCTGCATAGAGAGATTCAAAACAGTTACAGCAGAAGGGCCGCCCATCCTTCATGATGTACCTCTGTCCACCCAGGATTGTTTCACACTCGAGGCAACAAAAGTGTTTCATGTGCCAGTGGCGACCTTCAGCTTCCGTACACTCATCAGCAAAAATTATCTTTTCAGAAATAAAAAGGATACTTTTAGTTACGTGGCCAAAATCTCACTTTGGGAGTTAGAGCATATAAAATACTCTAACTCTGCACTTCACACACAAAATTTATTTTTATTTTGCTCCCTTTTGAATACAAAAATAGAAACAACAATCTCACACAACAAAAATTAAAAGGAAGAAAAACAGTACATTCTAAAGCCAAAAACAAAGGAACCTAGGAACTCAACTATTAAAGAACCTTCTATATGGATAACATTTTGTAATATTTCAGCATGTTCAATTCTAAACACAAAGAGGTGTTTGCTTTCTAAATGCCATCTTATTGCTTGTAATATTTCCAGTTTGATAAGAAATTAAATATCCCTCAGCTTTCAAACATCCATGTAGCATCCATGCAGCAGAGTTGTGACTTCTTAAGTGACTGCATCTGGAGTTAGGAATTTCTGAAGTGATGCAGTTTGTCAGCTGAGCAACAGGAGTGTAGCTTGGCTGTAAAATGTGAATTATCTACCTCATCGCAGGCTGAACATCGAGGTTTGAGAAGTTCAGCATGGTGTCTGCCACAGTGAATTTTTCCATCTTGGTAGAAGTAGATAAGGTCAACAAGAAGCTCGTTGCATGTGAAGCACACGAAACAGGAGGGATGCCAGCACACACCAGGCCCAGCTCTTGAGGCAAAAACTGCAACTTCACCACCATTTACTTTTGTACCGCACTAGGAACAAACCCAGAAAGTGAGCACATTTCCCATCCTAAACTACTAGCTTGCATCTAAACTAAGTCAAAACACCAAATCCAATAGGAGATTTTATTCCAAAATTCTGACAAAAGGAAAAAATATTATCATCAGTCTAGATGAACTGCATCTCAATGAACCTTCTGTGAATATAAGTTTGTTTTATACAAAACAACATTTTAAAACGTATGTCTGCTATTTATTTGTCATTACTTCATTATGAGTCAGCATTAGGGTTTGGTTGGGGGTTTTTTTGAGTAGGAAATATATCAAAGACTCAGTTCATTCCCAGTAGTATCAATGATTACATTTTGCTTAAGAAAGCACTACCTTCTTTCTTTTTCCATAAAAATAATCTTGTTGCTGTTGTTGTAGAAGTAAGTTTAAATTTTAATACTGAGATACTGTAGTTTTACATTATTCAGCCCCGTCTCTAGCTTATGGCACCAGTTACCTGCTCACAAACGGCGTGCATCACTGCTCTGGAGAGCAGTTTAATAGTGCCTCGTCCCAGTGCCTCCTTTTTGCGCTGAGAACTGAACATCTGCAGCTCCTTCTTTTCCTCTTCACTTAACGACTGGCAGTATCTCACCTTTCAGTGAAAACACAGGAGAACTTATATTAGAGACTGAGCTTTTAATGTAACAGATGAGTAAGTAAGTGCATATATGCAAGGAATTCATCAGGCATGCTGCCAATCATCATTAAACTTTTCCTGCTTGCCTTCTCTACCATCTTAATATTTAGGTAATGTGGCATAACACAAAAACAGTATGGAGAGAGCTTTTTTTTCATTACAGGAAAAAACCCACCATGCTAAACTGAGGCAAGAAAAAGATTTTTAGAAGCTAACCCAAAATCTGCTGCTAACCTAAAATAACGGAATGAACCTAAATCAACCATAACACTGTCCTTTAGATTTATGGTTAAGTGCCCACAACTAAGTGTTGCAGTATACACAAGGCTTTAAGTATTGACACCCCCGCCCCTTTCCTTACAAAGAGCTTGTTTGTTATTTCCACTTCTACTCCAAATTACACTGCATAACTGAGATGCAAACCTTTTACTATCACAAAGCATCCTTTTTGTGCACCACAATGCAATTCCAGGAATTTGTAGGTTCCTGGTAATTGGTGGGTGGCTGCAAACACTATAAAACCGACTTGTGTTAAGTTTATTGCAGTGACAGCAGCCTCCCTAACAAGCAAAGGCAGTGTCCTTCCAGACAGCTCTTATCTGCACACAAACCAAGCGAACAGCTGAACAATGGACTCAGTGTACACACCGTGCTGCTTTATAGCTCAGATGCCACTGCAGGCCATGGTTTAGGCTTGTAATAAATACACAGGCAGGTAATTCTCCACGGAAAAGCTGCCAGGGAGACCCAAGCCCTGACGGTTCATCCTAAATTCTGTATTTACCTCGTTATCATGGGGTGGCAGCTGATAGAGAAGTTGTTTAATGCGATGTTTCTCTCCAGGGCTGTTAACGTAAGGGACCTTCTCCTCTGGCAAGCAGGCAAAGTACAGCTGGACCTGACCAGGAGAAATGCAGAGTTCAGACCTAGGGACACAGGCCCCAAGCCCTGCCAGTGTCTTTCGGCTACTGTTTTATCTCAGGTCTCATTTACGAAGGAAGAAGAGGTCACGCTACATTAGACTGTGACAGGGTTTGTGCTGAAAATACAAGACCCAGATGAACCAGCTCAGCAAACCTGAATTCTCTGATAAAACTAGCACCCAGCTGCTGAATTGCTTTTCTGGAATGCAATTTGCAGTGACAATTAGGGGGGGTATCATAAATTATGCACATTTAATGTTCTCATTATTCCCACCCCCTTCAGGGCTGGTCAACAACCCCATGGAAATTCTAAGTTTCCCTCTGCAATTTACCACACAAGACATGAAGCTTTCCAGAAAACAGCCACTATATAAACATATTTAATTTGCTCTCTGCATTTTACACATTGTTGAGACAAAAGCTGTTTTGTAGTCTCCTGCTGATCAGGTTCACCCTAAGCATCAGCTTTCATTGCTTCCATGTGGGCTTTGGTAAGAAGGTGGAAACATCCTTCCCTTGGGAGGAGGCTGGATCCAGCCACATTTCAATCAGATGCAAATTAACCAGGAAATTTTCACGGGATGAATGTTTTTTTATCAGTCTTCACTCTTTTTTTTTTTTTTTTTCTTCAAAAGACTGTTATGACAGGAAAGCTGTAATGAACACTATGACAAAGCCCGATGGCAAAAAATATTTTTGTGGAACAGCTACAGATTTATTGTTTTTCCTAAGCAGTTTCCAGCTTGTCACGAAGCCTGGGGCTGTAAGAGCTGACTATTGGGAAAAATATTACTTGCCATACAGATTTAAATAATGCTCAGGTCAACAGCTCATTACTGTGTAAGACAGATGAAAAAAAGGCATTAATCAGTCATTTAAGTCAGGAAGCAATCGAAGTTATGAGAGACAGGTTGTACAAAACATGACTTAATCTTCATTTAACCAAAATTTAAACAACTGAAGTCTACTGTAAGCCCACTTGCTACTGACTCTATTTCAGGATGCTCCAGAAAAAGATAACATGCAGCAAGAAGTGAAGCTTTAAAAATAGTTTATGCCCTTTTCTCAAGTTTATCGCACTGTTCTCAAAATAAGTAATCCTTCTAGGGGAAAAACCCTCCCATCTTTA
Source organism: Pycnonotus jocosus (assembly GCA_013400435.1). Lineage (NCBI taxonomy): Eukaryota > Metazoa > Chordata > Aves > Passeriformes > Pycnonotidae > Pycnonotus > Pycnonotus jocosus. The sequence goes on along the minus strand of VWYP01008539.1, from coordinate 289,583 downwards.
GTGAGTTTGGGCTAGCTGGGATTATGAGGATATTTTAGGGCATTTAATTGTTCTGGTGGAATGTTGGCTCACTCTTTGCCTTAAGGTCTGATTCATCAGGATTCTTTATAGATGCTTAAGTAAGTGATAAAAAGAGTTGCCCTAAAAATAGCCTGTTATTTGCCATTCCTGCTGACTTGTTACTTTACTTTAAGAAAAGATTAAGAAAATCTCTGCATTGCAAAAAAAGAGACATCTTCTGCACTTTTTAAAACTATGGACTGTATAAGCACGCCAAAATTGCTCTGCCTCCTTTAGCAGATGTTGCAAAGCCACCCTGGCCATTTTAACACTGGAGTCTTGAGTTCTGAATATTACTGAGTACACAGCTTCAGCACAGTGGCAGTATCATCAATACCATGAATGAATACCATGAATACCATTCTTATCTCCCACAGCAACTTCATCAGTTGCAGGTCATCAGTAATTTCGCTTTTATTCCCATTGCCACATGATGTTACACAAAAAAAGGGGGACCGAAGAGAGGGGAGAGGAGAGCCCAATCAAACCACAAGTGTCAGCTCCAGACACCATGCAAGAGGAATCCTGGCATGAACAAATGGCAGCCATACAACCATTTAAACAAGGGTAAAATACATTATTACCTGTCACAGTGACTGAACACAATCATTTCTATGCACTGCTGTACCATCCATGTTCTAGATGTCAAATGCCTAATTATTTAAAGAGTCATACAAGTGCAGTGAAATACTTGGCCAGAGAGCACAATGTCATGAGGTATGCCATGAGCTTTAATTTAACCTAATAACTTTTTCAAAAAGAAAGCAAACTTCTATGCTGCTTTTACTTGGCAATACATGGCTCTGCAGCATATACTTTTTGAAAAACCTTGACTGGAAACTTTTTTGGAACATAAAAATCCTCAGGGCTGAGAACTGTAAGCTCCCTACAGACAACCTCATTGGACAGGAAACAAAAAAGAAGTGAGAAGTTCTACATGAATTAAAGTTTTATACATTGTAAGAATTTAATTAGACTTATAGAGGCAGCATATCACTCCTTCAGACAGTCCTTACGAGGCTTATTTTTAAAATGCAGAAACATGGTTGGTACCTGCTCTGGTCTGAGGCCTGGGGGGACCCAGGCATATTCCTCCAAGGCACAGCCAGAGTCATCGTCAGAGGTTGAGCTTCGCTGACACCCAAAAACGAGATTGTTGGCTTTGGGCTCCATCTCCAATGGCATAAGTGTGAAGTGTTAAATATTTCAGCTGCAGCTCATCAAGCAGTGATCTGGAGAAAAAGATTAATAGAGCTTTATAACTAATTATCAGTGTAAATGATCTTACAACAGTTTAGTATTCCTTGTGTTGCCCAGAACAATAAATTAGTGAAGCTTCATTACAGCTTCCTACAAGCAATTCAAAAGTGCTCAAAAAAGTTATAGTTGAAAGAAAAAACCCCAGAAACCTAGGCACAGATTACCACTTTTGGCAATCACAATGTATTTCAGTATTAACACTTGTCACCTTTTACAGTTCTGCTTATTTCACATCACAGGATATATATGCATATTTAGGTAAATCTAGGGAAGACTCATTGAACAGATACTAACAACAGGAATGACACAAGCTCTTCCTGAAGTCATTACTACCACTAGCCTAGTGAAACAAAAGACATGACAAACACTTGTCAAAAACTAAAGAAATTATTGGTGAAAGATGGCTGTGCCAGTAGCATCCTGTTGTTCACAAGGCAGGCACAGAGCAGCAAGCATCTGCTAGATTCCTCTGAGAGCTTTGGTTGGGCTGTATGGGAGCGGAAGGGTGTTGGCCCTGTTGAATATCTAAAATCCAATTATGCCAGATTAGTCTCTGTAAAATACATCATGATTATTCTGTCAGTTTAAAACCCTACAGGGAGATGGTTTTGTTGATTCATGAAGCCTGCAAAGCTTAGTATCAGTGGGATTGTTTTGAGTTACAACTGGCAAAGAAGGCTCTCACCAAGATCCGTAGCAGTTGCAGTAAAAGGCTTAACAAGATATATGTGTTGTATTAGTTCTAGCAGAAGTTCTTAAAAAATTCAGACGAGGCATTTCAATGAAATACAGATAACCAAAATCACAGAGGATTTCTCCTAACACAACACATATCCTGACCACTTGGGGCAGGAACAAGCTTGCTCTTACAGAACCACATTATGCATGAGCTGTGCCTTCCCTGTTTTAGGACATTCTTTCGCCTGTTTATCTAAACACAGATCCAATTTTGTCACTCTATATCCAAGCTGTAGAAAATTTTAATCTCCTTGACATAAACCTTGCTGGTGGGTCTAATGAAAAGAGCAATCTAAAAACTTCTGGTGGGTCCTACATTACATTTCCAGTCTCATCACCACTGTTCTAGAGAAAATAAGTTGGTCCTAAGATCACAGGTGGAAGATTTAAGACTGCTTACCCAAATATTCTGCTAATTACTCAACAGGAGTTTCTCCTTCAAGCATGAGGCACTGGTTAGTGCCAGGTTCTGATAATTCAGCACATAAACCCAAACCTGCTCCACAAAAAGTGGCCATATGCATCCAAAAGCTACAAACTCAGAAAAACTATAGTATCCAGTATATAATCTTATCTAGCCCTATTTTCAATATGTCTATACATTCCCACAGCCCATAAACAGAGATGGGATTATTTAACTCTTTCACCAGGCTAGTGCTCCAAAAAATTAGAGTTGTTTGACTCTACTTCAGAAACATACACACTATTTTTGGTGCACTGCTAAGATGCCAACACACTTCATAGCTGCACTGTAATAGAAGATTAATTTAATATTTGATGGGGCAAGCAAACCTGCCAACTTCCCCTCTGAGAACAGGTTATTTCTGGAAAGCTGGTGAGCTGTCAGGCACATGTCTGAAATCTTACTCAAGTTGAGCAACTAAAGGTTAGCACAACAGCTTCTGAGCTTAATGTCACCATATTACAATCTTTCTCAAGGAACGTTAGTATAATCAAACTCAATCCTAAAAGCTCGGTCCTATATATGTAAAGAGAGGCTTGCTGGTACATACTATATCACTTATCCCAAATAAGACAAGGAATATAGAACTGTTTCCACTTCCCACTTACTGGTGGAAGTAAAGTCAAGCATCACGTATATTTTTGTTATTGCTTGCATAAAACTGGGGTGTGAAGAAGGAGGGACAGAGGAATAATGTGATCGTAGTTAGGAAATCACTCTAGGAAAAAAAGGCAACAGTGTTCACTGTTGCTGATAAATAGGGATGCTCACAAGGCAGCTTGTGTCACACATCATCTATATCCAAGTAATTATTAAATGTAAAGTCACTAGTAGTATCGTTGAGAAGCTGAATTCCTTCCAAGATGACCTCAGCAGCAGATGAACTATTTTACCATTTCCTTTTAGAAAGCGGCAGATGCCTAGTTTGCAATAATGTGCCACTCATTGACACCTAAGCTGGTATTTCCAATTCCTAGGGCACTGCAAGAACTTGTATTGGTCAAATGGCCCCTTTTCAAGAACTGACTCCTGCCCAATATCCCAGGAATAAAAGGAGGCAGTAGGTTAAATATCTTTGACAATATTTCATTTGGCAGCACGACCTCAACCACATCCCACAGGAAGCAGATTTGAAACATAATTTAGCCAAAGAGGCTCAGCTCTGGCAGTGCCTGGGCAATTGAGTAGAGTGTACTCCTGCCTCGTTTTCACAATACCCAACACTCACAGGCACACCAAGTAACTGAGTAATTGCTTCATATTGATTGTTCAAAACCCTCTCTCCACAAGATCAAAGAGTAACTTCTCCAATTTCTCTTGAAAGACAAGGAAACAACCCAAATTCAGAATGCATGATGACTTACTAACTTTTCTGAGTATTTTGAACACTAAGGCTATTCCCACAATGAACAAAGCAGCACTGGCCAACATCAGGGTCTTAAACACAGCAGAGGTACATAAGTGTAGAAGTGCCTAATTCCTAAGGAAGACAAGGCAGTGGTAAGAGAGAAAGAAGGCTGCTTTTCTGCAGAGACTGGTCCTGCCTGGGCCTCCTCTGACACATCCATTTCAGAAAGCACACACACCAGCTCCAACAAGAGGAAACCACCGACCCACAGGTCCAGTTTCCAGTCGTACAGGGCAGTTTGAAAGTTTGGCTGATGGAGAATAAAAGAAAAATACATCTTACCTCCAAACGTAAAACACAATTTTACAATCATCATTCTCCTCCCCAAATAAGGTGATTAGAAATATTCAAAGCAAGGTCCACAAACCTCAACGAACTGAGATCAGAACAGCTCAAAGGATAAAATTCACTTTAAAAGAAAAAATGCTCCCATTGGGCGAATGTGAAGCTGGCTATAAAATGATTGACAATACACCACATAGAAACAGAGCCACATCACAAATACCGTGGGGTTGCTGAGAACAAGGTTTCTAATTCAGCCTATTTTAACAGCAGGCTATCTGAAGAACTATTTTAGCAATTGCTTGTTTAGGAGTTCTTCTTCCTCTCCCGTTAAAGTGTAATTTGGTTTGCATGTTAAAACTACAGGGTTCTTCCTCCCTGCCCCCAAGCCTCACTCATCCTTCAAAGTGATCTGTTTAAAATGATTACATCCTAAGGAGGATTCAAATGAATATAAACAACAGCTGAAAAAATAAGTCCTTTCCAAGAGATGACTAGAAAGGTGGTCTTTCCACTCCTGTCATGACACCTACAAAACACAGCAAGGATGTGTTGTTTTGCTTTGCTTTCCTAAAGTCAACGGAACATTTTGAGGTTTCAGCTCTGTTCAAATACTGCCTCTCAAAAAAGGCTTTATAGTCTACAAGGAGATTTTTCACTGGCAGGTTGACAACGATGAATAACATAATTGAGTTACACAGCTAAATTTGATTTGAAAAGAAAAGCAATTACTGTGTTTTTTCCACTGATGAATTAAAACAGTCATATGACAAATTCCTTAGAGGCAAAGACAAACTACGCTCCTAATTACAAAGCTATGGGTACACAAAATATTGGGATATCAAACTTAGAACAAAGCTGTTGCTGAAGCCCATATGAAGGTTATCCCCGTGCTAGGATTTCCAGCTCACTGATTATGTTCCCCCTGACCAGATAGAAGAGGTCATGATTTGTAAGCAAAGTTAGACAAACATCTCCTTGCCCACCCCCTGCTGTTTTACTCTGTCCTGCAGGGCAAATTGTTTTAACAACTTTTTTGTTAGAAGGCTTGTTAACAAGGCTATAGGGGATACAAGATGCATATCGCATGCATCCATTCACAATGAAGGCTCAACGACTTGAGATTAGCATGGTCAGCCCATTCACCTGCTTATTTAATCTCTGGTGCAAGATAACTACATTAGAAGAGGAAGGGCACAATATAACAGCAATAAACCACCACAAAGTAACTATTAATAATTCAAAGCCTATTTCCAATATGCATTACGCACCTGAGCAGGAAGTCCCATTCCCTAGCTACAGTTCAAATAACACATTTACAGCGAGCTCTATAGCTCTCTGTGTGGGGAAACTCGGATTCAGAACTGATAAGGAGAATCCGCATCAGCACCAGCACACAGCTGCTGGGTCCTTTTCAGTAATGGACGACCCATAGCAGTCGGGAAGGAATACAACCAGTCTACTTGTAAATTCAAAAGACCTCTAGATGGACCCTAAAGAGCTGTTTTCCTTTTTGTTATCCAGTACACAAGGACCAACAGAGCAGTTAACTGCTTTCTTCCTCAAGCAGCCTAGCGCAAAGATCACTTTTCCAACTGGAAGTCAGATGATCCTTCTCAGGGTATTTTCTTTTGACGAGCCATACTGCAGAGGCAGGGCTACCTGCATTTAGCAAAAGGAGGAAGCCCCGTGACAAAGCATCGCCCCGTTCCAGCACATCTGATTTGGCCGTGTTATCCTTGGCTCTGCACATCGCTGATGGAAACTCAAGCACACACCGCAGTGAAGCAAGACCCAAACCTCCAGTAGAGAAAGAGGTATTCTCACGGAAGCTTCCCCCTTCTCGCCTTAAGAGGTGGACAGATTTAGAAAGAAGGAAATCTTGCCTTTTACAATCTCCCATTGATTTTTTAAATTCTATTTTAAACAGCAGCCAGACTTTACTCCAACGTACACATATACTCAGGTTTCACCCCATCACCTGTTGGCTGTCGAACAACACCCTTCTTTGTTAGGGCTCACAGCCCTCATTTGAGACAAGTTTCCAGAGAAAACACTTGAAGAAAGTGTTCAATAAGTCACAAGACAGAAATTGTAAAAAAACAGGAAAGTAAAAAACCTCTGCGCCCAGCCCCGTGCACGCTGACAGCCCTGCGCCCTCATCTCGGAGGAGCCGGGACGGTGCCTTCCTCGGCAGGCAGAGAAGGGCATACGGGAGGTTTTCCACCCTGTCCAAGTTTCAGAGATGTTAAGGTGGGTCAGAGGTACCCGCGGGTCCCCACTCTCTGGAGCCGGATGCGCAAAGGCACCGGCACCCACCGGCACCCACCCGTCTACCGCGCCCCTCCGGCGAGGCTGCAGCGAGGGAGAGCGGATACAAGTGACCGCAAATTACCTCCGTGCGACACCGAGACCGCGGCCGGGCTGCTGGAGGAGCCGGGGAGGCGGCGCAGGAGAGGCGCTGCCGGCTGCAGCTTCACCCCGAGCCCGGGGCTGCACGGACCCACCCGCACACCCGGACCGGCGCCGGCAGCTCCCCGCGGCTCCCTCCCGTCCCCGGCAGGCCCGCAGGAGCGGCCAGCGCCAGGCACGGCCCCGCCGAGGGAAGGGGCGGCGGGGGCTCCTCCAGCCCTGTCGCTGCCGGGCGGCGCCACCGCTTCCTTTCCCCGTCCTGCTCGCTGGGAGCGCAGCGGGAGAGATACCTGCGCCGCCCCCCGTCCCCTCCCGGGACAGCCAGCCGGGGGCCGGGCAGGGAGCAGCCTCCCAGCGCTCCTCCCCACACCGGCAGCCTTCTGCTGACGCCCGGGGGACCCCCGACCCTCGGCGAACCCCAGCGCCCTGCGCCTCTCACCGCTCCTCCGTCAGGCGGCGGGAGGGATCTCTCCCACCAGCGATCCTCGTCCAAAGTGCTGTCCAAGGCGGGGGAAGGAGTGTGGGAAGGGGGAGCGTCTCCTGCCACCGCCCCCGAGGCAGGAAAGGTCGCCCTCCCGGCCGCCTGCCCACCCAAGGGCACCGAGCGCCTGCAGAAGCAATAAATTCTGCGCTCAGGACACGACGGACACACGGTGCTTTTGTTCGTGTTTACGCCCGAAATAGATTTCCCACCCCACCCTGGACGCGCTCCGGCCGCCCCGGGCTGACCCGGCCCGGCCCCCGCCGCCCCGCGCACCCGGACGGGAAGGACTCGGTTCAGGACGGGAAAACATTTGTTCTGGGTCTCCGTACGTGAATAATAAAAATATAATAAAAATAATAAACCCTCTCTGAAGCCGAGGATCTGAGAGAGCAGCCGTCCATCACTGCCTCCCTTGGCACATTCCAGGTGGGAAAGAGGCGTCCGAGCCCCAGCTTACGCACAGAGAAGGAGCACCGGGGCATTTTCTCAGAGGCTGCCAACCTTTTACCACTTCCCCCACCCCCGTAAGCATAAAAACGCCCCGAGAGGCGGGTGGTTCGGCTTCAAAGGCAGGCGGACGGCTTCCCCCCCGGCACCGCCAGTGTAACCGTGAACACCGCGGTCAAATTTCCTCTTCCCTCCCGCTCTTTGTCTCCCTGGGGAAGTCATTATCAAAGGGAATTTATTCGCGCCGCATCTCGGGGTCACAGCGGCAACACACACAGCCCCGACGCGTCCCACCGCTGCGAGGGGCAGCGGCCACGCAGCCCCCGGCACCCCGTCCCTGCTGCCACCCAGCCCCCTGGCACCCCGTCCCTGCGGCCACACAGCCCCTGGCCCCCCGTCCCTGCGGCCCCAAAGCCCCCTGGCCCCCCGTCCCTGCTGCCACCCAGCCCCCTGGCACCCCGTCCCTGCGGCCACGCAGCCCCCTGGCACCCCGTCCCTGCGGCCACGCAGCCCCCTGGCACCCCGTCCCTGCTGTCACCCAGCCCCCTGGCACCCCGTCCCTGCTGTCACCCAGCCCCCTGGCACCCCGTCCCTGCTCCCCGCCGAGGGCCCGCAGCCGGGGGCGGCTTATCTGCCGTGCGGGACGGCGACGGGGCACTTCTCAGACACTTATCGCTTCCCCCAGGAACTGAATTTGCATGGATTTAAATTCACTTCTGTACATTTGAATGGCTTTGCCCGCAGTGCGCTGAAGGAAGCCGGCCCTGGCGGGTACAGGCGCGGGCTGAGTGCTCAGAGCAGCGTCCCTGTCCCCAGCCCTGTCACTCCCTCCCCGCGGGCTGCCCCGACCCTCGGCTGGGCACACGCCAGTCTCACGGCGAGAAGCCTCCACAACTCCTCCCGTGGGCTGATTCCCCATCGTCAGGAGAGACAGCCAGACCGGCCGGCCCAGGGACCAGGACCAGCGCCGGGCTGTCGGATCGCGGCAGGCACAGCCCATCCTGGGCTAGCGACGCTACACGCAGTCAATCCCCGCTACCAAGCAAGGAGATGTGCCCAGAGACCCGGCCACTGCACCTGTAACTGGGCGTAAATGCAGAGGGCCCCGCGCGGCTCCAGACACAGGGAATCAAAGCTGCAGCCTCCTGTGGCTCCTGGGGCAGGAAAAAACCTGCTAAACTCCAGCAAACTAACCAGCTACCATCCTTTCACACCCATTTCACTTCCATAAGCAGTTTCGCTGGTTGTGCTACCTCCGTTCTTAAACAGCTTACTCGTTTTGAGGTCAAAATTGGCGTATCACTTGGATGAACTAGAGATTTTGTCAGAGCTTTTGTCAGTACTGGCTTTACGAGACCCAGACTGTTCCTATTCTGTTTGTTGGACTGAGCAGACCCCATCTGGCGGCCAGCTGAACATCTGCCAGCTCCATTCATCATTAATCAAAAATGGAAATGTCAGGAATAATGTTTATTCTCCCCCACTACATGACTGAATAAATACCAACAATTTGCATATATTGTCTATTCCTTTTCCAGAAGTGCCTGACATTTTCTCAGCAGCTCCCCACACTGAGGGCTCAACACCTCTGCACAGCAAATTGCAAAAATGAGAATCTCCTTTGGGAAATTCTGCAGCACAACCAGCTCAATGGCTGCAGATAAGTTGGCAAAGTTTCATGACCAAGAATCTGCTGAAGCCAAAGAAGATATGTTCACTTACTTTGCTGGAAAATCAAGCTGTCCCCCATTTTCCTTGACACTGAAGTGTCAAGTGTACAGATATGGTTGGCTACATGGCTCTTAATTTTTTACTGGACTTTTGTGATTTGAGCACAGCAACTACTATATTGTTCTGGACAATGCATTTATACATTACCAGGCCAAAACCAATCATTGTGATCTAGTCTGAACTAATGTGTTCATTAGATTTTCATACATTTCCTGTCTGCATGAACAATACATTTTATCTTGATTTTAAGGTACCAGCAATGAAAAACCCACTACAAGTTCTGTTAAATCCATCTACAGCCCTTGTTAAATTATTTCAGGTGGTCAAATATTTTACAGTACATTATTTTTCCTTTTTTTTTTCTTTTTTTTTTTTTTTGGTTAAATCTCACATTGCTGTTTCAGTGCTCAAACACTTGAGTCTATGGTACCCTTGAACGCTAGGCTAAAGAAAGAGTTATCATAACTCCCCTTAGGCATTTGCAAATTGTGAAAGTCATTCCTGAACTACCTCCTTTGATTTCAGCTGCTTCCACAAGAACAAATGTGTTGCTATGATTTCTTCTTTATTTTCACACAACAAATATGACAGCATACATACTCGTTGTGTGAAGTGCAAACTATGCCACAGAAGTTGCCTTAAAAAAAAAAAAGCTAAAAAGACACAAACTGACTCGCCCTTTACAGCACGTAGCACATTCCTGACTGTATCTGGGTTGAGCTGATCCTTCAAACAACCAAATGCTTCAAGGGACCTGTAAAGGATATGGAACCTTTTGCCCAAAGGTATTAGCACAAATTTAGTCTAGGTAATACTGACCAGGCCAGGGATATTCTCTGGCCTGTAAGAAATTTGGTGAGTTGTGAGTGTAGTTTTCCAGTTCCAAATTAGCCAGATCAGGGAACATCCCCTGAGTTAACACTGGTAATTGCTACCTTTGTTGGCAGTCACAGAAGAGAGACCAAGCAGTGGAAAACTAATTAACCTCTTGTGCTTCAGAGTCAGCTTCTCTAGGTAGGACAGTGGCACAACACCCATCTCTCAAGCCTGATTAGTTCTGTGGATAAATAGAGGAGTTCACCATCTACATCATCACCCTTTAATGATCACCACCTCCATCCCAGGACTTTTAATTAAGTATCATCTCACATTTTCATTTAAAATGAAAAGTCACAATTCAGCTATGAAAGGTGAAAGCAGGAAGAAAGATAAATGGAAACTAGAACAAAACCAAAAAAAAATCCCAGTAATAATTCTTTCAGAGAAATCAATGAGAAAACTCCCCAAAATAAGCCAGGTTTTGTATTTTTAAGTAAAGCAAGAAAGGTTTTACATATATCTGACAGCACAGGAGCAGTCCATGGAGCAGGAATTACAACTGCTTCCCAAGCAGTGGTTATGCACAAATCAAAGCAATGTCTGATGCAGGCAGGTATGCCCTTCAGGAATTTTAGGGACGATGATTCGACCATGTATGGTCCTGCCTGAAGGCTACAACACAGGGAACTCTAGGATGCATTTATAGCACCAAGGTCCTTTCCACCCTCAGTGGCCCTGGGTCTATGCCCCAAGGGAGCAAGAAGACCAGAACAAGGAAAGCAGTTTCATCATGATCTGAGATGATCTACTGGGAGAACCCAACCCACTGAAGAATAATTCCCTAGACCTGCCAGTGTTAGCACAAGGGAAAACCATGACTGAATCCTGTGAGGCTGGACTATTGTGGAGATGGAATTTCCAGCCTTTCTCCCTCTCTCTTCTGGAAAAACTGGCTGTTTACACACACTTGCTTAGCTGGTGTATAAAACCAGCCTGACTTCCAAGAGCACTTTAAGTATGTTTGCCTTGGTGTATTCAGAAACCCCCATGGACATCAACCCACACCTCTAGATAATTAAATGTCTTGAAAACCCAGCCCAAGGCTTCCTCTCACAGGTTGTGAGTGTGGAAGTATGCCTTCACAGATGGGAACAGTTTGCACAATTCTATCACTATCTTCAGTCACTAGGAGACACCTGACTCATGGGATGTCCTGGAAGCAAAGCACGATCCTGGAAGGAACCCAATGGGCTACCAGGCAAAGGCCACCCCATGCCTACAGCCATGGGTGAAACTTCTCCCTGTTCAACCCTGCTTCCTCCTGCCCCCCCGAATCAGGGAGTTTGGCACCAACAGTGGATCACTCTGTGCTGCTGGGAACAGAGCAAACCAGGGGTATAACCAAGCTATCGAGGCCTCTGAACTGTGCCACTGACTGGCGTCTTCCTTATTTTCTTTTTTGAAGTTGCAGAAAAAGGGCGTGGAGGCAGCATCTCATGACTTCTCAAGGCTCCAAAGTCTGACTCTGTGCCAATCTTTAAACAATATTTAAAAATAACATTTAGATAGCATTTAAAACCCAGAGAAAAGCACCTCTGTAGGAGACATACATGTAAAACACAAGAGATGATACACAGTAAAGAGATGCAGGGATTAAAAGGAAGCATGTATGTGAAATACAACAAGTTAGAAATATAAGAATAAGATGACTTCTGCCCAGGAAGGGTTTGTGATTGTATGATGGTGCTTAGTTTCCACTCTTTGCTGCATTCCCAGTCATCCTAACAGCCTGCCCTTTCTCTGCCAGCCTCAGTAAGTCAATACACCCAATGGAAATATTAACATCAGGTAACAGATCAGGAGACAATCAAGTAGTACTAAACTAATAATCATAATAGCTAATTTTTATTTTCACCTGTCAATGGTACATAGATTTGCTCAGGCATCAAACAATCAGGAATCCAGTTGGGAAACAGTGCCTACTGCTTGCTCTGGAGAGCTACACCAGCTATAAATGGCCTGAGGACTGGCTGGCATAAACTGCTGTGTGTTGGGAATGCTTGACTAAGAGAGGTTTATTTTATTTCCTTTCCTTAATACTCTCAGAGTCGAAGGCCAACACACCTTCTAAAACCACGATCCTACTTTGCTTCAGCAGCAAAGAATTAAAATTTCATTAAAATGCCCTTCCTTGTCAGATCGGGCTAGGACTTGCTCCTGAACCAACAGGTCTGTTGCTGTATCTGGAAACTCTTAACCCCACAGGCTCCTCTGAAGACAGCAATCTTGATTTTATCGTAATTGGCTCAGCACAGCCCACAGTCACACGGGGCACAGGTAAACACCCAGGTGCCCACTGCAAGCACCACCTGTGGGGTGTGAGTGGGGCTGCCCTGACCACCCCAGCACCCTGGGATGGCCAGTGCCCTGTTCCCAGGCTGCACAAGGCACAACAACGTGCACTGCAGCACTGTGTTGCCAGCAGCAGAGGCTGACGCAGGTGGAATTGCTGCCTGGGTCTTTAATAACACCCCAGCACAAACTCCATTATGCAACGGGGAAGGTGTTGCAGAGCCCGTGCTAATGCACTGTTTGCTTATAAGGGAATTTCAGTCAAGTATTGTGCCAAAGCCCGTGTGGATGGTGAATGATGTCATCTCTGTGTCAAGCTCTGCTCCCAGGCCTTGCCTCCAAAGAGGCAAGTTCCTTGCCTGGAACTGGCACCCCATGTAAGAAAACTAATAATGTAATAATAATAACAAAAATAATACAGTAGTAATATTATAAACTAATAATTCAAACAAATATTTGAGCTAGTATTTGAAAACAAATTTAAAACCCTTTGTGAGTGCAGCTTTGTTGTGTGAGTGATGCTCCAGTTACATTCAGTCTTCCCTGTCGCTGGCAATGCTTTTCAATAGCCTGAACTTAGGAAAAAACACAAGTGATTGACTTTAAGTGAAGGCAAAATTTGACATGGAGGATTACCACTGCTCCTGCAGCATTATATCCAGAGAAAACAAAACTGAGTTTAAAGCCAAAGATGAGATATGCAAAGGTTTGTGATAACCTCCTTTTGCTTAAAATCTGCAGAAGGAGCCAGTGAAATAGGTATCCCTGCAAAGTTCTACACTGCGATTTTCTACAAGCTGTCTGTACAGCACATTACAAATACAAGAGAGAAGACAATGCTTAGATTAACTATTAGTTTATTTTACCAAATTAATGTCACAGGCCAAGCTCAAGTTAGATAGTGATGCAAGAAGGATGCAAAAATGTCAGGTGGATGACAAGATGCATTACACCTTTATTAACTTTCTTCAGTACAGTAGCTGCAAGAGACACTACCTGATTGATGAGCTGCCAAGACTGAAGACCATGAAACTCTACCAAAAGGCATCACTAAAATATGATAAGTATTTCAGTATTTTGCATGGAAAGATCAATGGCTAAATAATTGTCTGAGCCAGGTGAGCCTGAGAGCAGTACTCTCACTTCTTCTCAGCAAACAAAGTTGGGCAGGCTTCTACCTCACCAGAGGTTCACTATTTTTCTATCCAGTCAGTCACTACTGTTACTGTAGTTTGATTTGTACAAGGTTTCTTTTTCCTCACACTTAAGAAGGCTTGGAGTGGGCTAGACAGCATTCAAATGACACCCTGACTCTAGAACTGAAGGAGCAGTTTTGCAATGTGTTGCCTTAAAATAGAAACGATACTTGTATCTCCCCCTTTCCTCTTATTCTCTCCAACCCCGAAATTTAAAAAAGAAGGTAAGAAACAAAAAGAGAATATTAGAAAAAGTCATGCACCTAGCTGAAGTTCCTTCAATGAGAGCCACAAAGGTTTCACTCCCATGGCTTTCTCAAATGCACTGTGGAACTCCATATGTTGGCATTTTGGTAAACCTCCCCTCCAGTACCTTGTTTCCCAATGGAAACACTGTAATGTAACCCACTACTCCAAAACAGGCAACCAACTATCCCCCATTTACATGCCTGGGCAAATAAAAATTAATGTTAAGGGGCTTTTGCCCTAAGTACAAACTTCACCTCACTAACATGAATCTAACTGTGTGACACAGTAAGATGTGGGGTAAACACAGATGGTTGAAGCTTGCTGTTTCTTTTCCTGAGGGGTGGGGGGCAATGGGATGACTGAGCACATTTTTTGGGAAACCCAAAGAGGCTTTCTGCTTAATAGAGTTAACAATGCTGATCTAGAGGTTACATACTTTTCTCTTTCCCCCTCCTTTTGCGTTTGTGTGGGTTTGTTTGGTTTTGGTCTTTTTTTTCCTCTAAGCATGATTAGTTTTTCCTGTGCTGGTTTAGCTCCCAGAACTGGTTTATTGCAGGATGAGTTGAGCCCAGTGGTCAGTGTTAGGAATGGAACAGGAGGAACACCAAGAGAGATGGGCCCACTCCTGGTCAGCACCTAGCTATCATAACTACACTGACACATCCAAACCACATCAAAAGGCAGTCAGGAAGATGGTGCATACCAAATACCCTTGTGATTATGGATACTCAGCTTTAAACTGAGGAGAAAGATTAGGCAAGAAGTGCTAGTTCAATAAAGCCCTCAGAACTAGCAGTCACCATCCACAGGTGTAGCCCTGGTTCCCTGCTTGGAATGTTTTGGACTTGAAAATTCCTTTCCCAGGAAATTTCTGTAAACAGGACAAGATGTTTACATTCCTCTCCAAAGGAGGGACTCTCTTGATGTCCCTCTGGGTTGACCAATATGGTTGAAAGGGTTTGCCTTTCAACCACCAATCCGTGTGTTTCTGTACAATAGTATATAAGGATTCTCCGCCTCATGAATCTCTGGAGTCAGAATTCAATGATATCTAAGAGATCTTGTGTCGTTTGTGATGTCATAGAGAAACACAGAGGCATTTGAAAGGATAAGAAATTGGCTGGACAGTGGCACACAAAGAGCTGCAATGGCTTGATATTCCCCATCTCTGGGAGCGTTCAAGGCCAGGCTGGATGGGGCTTTCAGCAACCTGGCCTAGTGGAAGGGGGGTTGGAACTAGATGATCTTTAAGGCTCCTTCCAACCCAAACTGTTCTAGGATTCTATGATGATACTATGAATAGTATTCCTTTCTCCACAAAGCTAGATGCTTAGGATTGAGTGGCTGGAAATATAAAAGTGCTCCTTTCCTTCTCTTCATCTCCACTGCACTGGAATTTAAAGGCCAACTGGGCAGGCAGTGTCTGTTCAAGATGCAAGTTATGTCTGTTTGTTCAGTAGGATAATATTGAAGATAGTAGTTAAACAAATATTCAAATAGAAATCCAGTTAATTATATTTCTTAGCTAGCAGTCATTATCCTTTCCACACCAACTGGCAAGATAATTAATTGTAACTACAACAGGGAAAATCAGTTTAAATCCCCTAAATATAGAGCTTCATCTCATCAACATGACACTACTATAGAAAATTCTAGATCCTCCAACACATACATATTTCCTTAACTGTGTTTACAGAAATGTTTGTAGACTCATAACAATATATAAGGATATTTCAGGAGCAAAATATTTTTGATTCTTTACGATACTGAAAATCCTAATCTATGAAGCAGACAGTACAAATGAAATTGTTTTAAGACACTCAACTAGTGCCCTTGACGTGAGTGACCTTTGTGCAACATCCATTGATCCCAAAGCCCTCACGGCACTGTCAGCAGCTGAAGCAGCAACTGCTTGACAATACCTGACACCTGATACTCAGCTGGCAGCCGCCGAGCTTTAAGCTACACCCACCTGGGCTTGCCAGCACATCCTGGCTTTTCTTAGCAGCTTGCCCAAGAGGATGAATTCCTTCGGGTGCACAGCCTTGAAATAATAACACCTAGCTTTGAAAGAGCACCAGAATTTAATGGAAGTGAATAAGTGCTTAGTGCAATCTATGGCCATAGGCAATGCATGCTTCTAGAATTGACAACTTTTGCCCCCGTTTTTTAGAATATTAGAATATATTTATATTCAGTCACTATAACGTGAACTATTTTACCATTGCTACCAATTCCAATAACAGAGGCTGAGCTAATCTACTTAAGTGTCAGGCCACTTGCACAAAGATAGTTCAGGATTAATTTCTGAAATTCTGCAGTTTCTGAAAAAAGTTCAACCACTTTCAGCAGGAGACAGGAGAAAAGCATCCAACCCTTCCACTACACAATATTTTATTATTTTTAAATAGGTTTTGAAAGCATATATTTGAGATAGCAATATGAACTCAAATTTCAACAAACCAGGTTTTTGTTAAGTAAAACCTGTGAATATCAGAGCTGCTGGATGTGACTTCACATATGTGTGACAGGTGATTTGTCAAGACATGGCATTTTTACAGGTCTGAAAAATGGCACTCATCACATACAGGACCTCTTTTTAAAGTCCTGAAAATAGTAATGTATGTTTAGTATTGTTTTAAGTTTTCAACAGTTTAGTCCCTTTATACTTGCATATTTTCCCAAGCTGCTTTCTTGTCTACAAAAATTATTGCTAGGACAAGATCAACTCTCTAGACAATCAGCAAACAGAGGAAAGATGAGAACCAGTGTTTCACAACAGCCATATACACATGACTCTCCAGCTTAATGTAATCTTTGGATTTTTGTGTTACACACACATCCCTCCCTCCTCAGTCAGCAGCTACTTTCTCTTCAGTGGTACTCCTTCATAATGCTGCTCTGATATGCAGAACTAATGAGTCAGTGATAATTCAGTGATAATAATATTGTTTTTGTGAATACAATTGACAGCTGGCTTGGACTTCACTTCTACCTGATAACAAGAACCCGAGTCTTCTGAAGGTACTCTGAACCTCCCACTAAGTTTTAAAGCAAGAACCACTTTTTCCACCAAAGAGCAGGGTGAAGATTTCGGCAAGAATCACTTTTTAGGTTTGGGCAATTTGCCTTCATCAGCAGATATCCCCCACACACCTTCAGACTGCTGTGTTAGCTCCATGCACAGAGAGAGGAACTTAATAGATGTGCCTAATTGGCACATCAAAGAAAAGAAAACAAGAAAAAAGATAAAGGGTTTGAAAAGACCATCTACTTAAATTGGCTACAGTTTCATTAGGAAATGGACAAATCAAGAATGGAGAATACTGACAATCAACATGGTGCCATTATAGAGTTGGATTAAAGATGTCCTTCCTCAATCAATTCTTGGTGTACTGGTCAGATTAAAAAAACCTAAAGTTTTTCAAGACTTAGTTACTGTGCAGAGGTTCAGAGAGGGGCCTGCTTAGCAGGAGTGAAACCCACTCTCGTGGAATTTTACATAGCTAGTTTGCACATTAGGCTACAGAAAATAAGGACTGCCCACATAAACACAGACTGGCTCTGTGCTAGGACCACAAAGCCTCAAGTGTTGATCAACTTCCTCCTGTAAGTTAGATTTAGGCTGTATTTACTTCTTCCCTGCACATGACACACCTAAGATTACACTTGGAAAAATCTGCACAGTCAAAACCAGTGTGTAGAGCGAGGTGAGAAGCATGCACTCAGCACTTCTTAGCAAACTCAACTAGATGATGACTTATTAAAATTTCAGGTAGATCAACTTCTGCTTTGATATCATTAGACTGTCACAATGTATCAAGACATGTATGATCAAGTGGCATCAGCGGTGCCACTGGGACAACATGCCTGTGAGGGGAATATCAGACTTCCTGAAAGAGGAAGATGAACAATGCTGGGGAAATGGAAGAGGGCAGTTAGTATTCTACAGCTTAGGTGCTAAAATAAGACTTTTGTACCTAATTATGACCTTATTACTCAGCTGCCATCACTGCAATGGACAAGTTGCCTGCTCTTGATTTCTCTAATCTACAGAAGACAGTGGAGCTAATGGAAAAAGGTAAAACACCTGAAGCAATATGCTGCCAGCAGTGGATTTACAATAGAGGTCCGTTACCACACTGAAAATGACTGAGGTAAGTTTACGAGATGCAATTATCTGTAGCTTTTCCCCATTAAGTCTTGTAACTCTCTCAATGAGAATTT
Organism: Pycnonotus jocosus; assembly: GCA_013400435.1. NCBI lineage: Eukaryota > Metazoa > Chordata > Aves > Passeriformes > Pycnonotidae > Pycnonotus > Pycnonotus jocosus. Next base: position 271,455 of record VWYP01008539.1, on the reverse strand, counting down.
AAGAGCATACATATTTCAAGTCCTGTGTGAAGTTAATAACTTCACAAGAGAGAAACAGTGGAACAAGTCATTCACATTTTGTACTATCAACAAATAAACGCTGGAGAGCAAGTTTTTGGATCCAGCTATTACCTCTAATTACACGTATCTCTATGAATAAATGAAAACTAGTTTGCATTTTTTCCCTGATCATTAGCCTCATTTACACAAGTGTTATGAGGCCAGTTTTTTATCCATTAGCACGAATTAAGTGATACCCTGCTGAGTGCAGGACTGTTCAGACATGCAGACTGTGGAGCAGCTGCTCTCCTCCTTTGGTATTGAATGTTGATTAGCATCACAGCACATGACACACTGCAGGGCATATTGTGTGTCACACTACAGCATACAACATTTAATGAGAACCCAAAGCAAACCCCATGGTTTAGAAAGCCAGTCTCTGCTCTGAACACCAAGGCAATAATTAAGCACATGGGCTGTCCTGGGAAAGACTGAATCCCTTGACCAGTGGGCTTTCGTTTTGGGACAATGCTGACTACCTGAGGCAGAGCTGTACATTTTCTTAGTTATCCTAAGCAGCAGCAACTGCACCCGCTGCCAAATAGTACTATCTTGTCACACTTTTCAGGAAGATTTCTATGTATTACCCTTACAATTCTGATCTATGAGACAGAATGAAGTTTCTGTATCATTAGACCCATACAGAACATTTGAAGAAAGAAATAACAGCTATGAAAACAGAGTGCCCTATATAAACCCAACTCCTCAAATACAGATTGACTTCCTGTGACTGGCATTCTTCATCAGCTTCCCTCATCTGAAACATGGGCTGATACCACCCTTTTCTTGCACAGATTCATTACTTATTTGAAAGCTGCTTTGACAATACCGTAAAATCAGTGTATCATCAACATTTTGCTGCTTTGATGTAGTTAAATGAAGGCAAAGAAAAGCTTTTCACAACAATGGAGAAATTATTGTCACACTATTCCAACTCTGGTAATATTACAAGAAAACATGTTTCACCATAAAGGGGTAACAATACAAGAACGTTGAAAGCACTGCTGTCTCAACTCACCTGCAAAGGAGTGTACATGAAATACTGGCAACAGATAGCTCGGTTTGTTCTAATGACTGGAACTTTGCCCTTTGATTAGTTAAGGTTTCATCATGCACATCTTTTATCTTTTATCAGCAAGAGAATCCACTTTTCCAGCTAAATAACGTGTTTTGATCTGCATGGAGCTCTCTTGCTTATGGACTCTGAGGAGAAACCCTCTGGGGGGAGCACGACAAGTTCAGTCCCTCGAGTTTATCTAATTGCTGTCATAGGTGTATGTCTGCTTCAAAGAGCAGAGCTAAAACCCTTGTGTGAGAGGCAGAAGAGAAAATCAGACATCATTAATCAGAATTATGAAGAAACAAAAAATAATCCACTGTTCACAATACAGTCAATTTGTAGGAAAACATCACAGCATAAATAACAAGGGGTTTAAAATTTTTTACATCTACAGCTCAGTCCATGGAAACAGCTAAGAAGGGATAGATCACCTCTATTTCAAAAGAAAATGGAGAGAAAAAAAATCTCAGTATGACCCTAAATTGCATGCTCTCTTCTTTCTTCCTCCCTCAACTCAAGGGCACAAAGACATTTTTCAGATTTGGCAGAGAAAAGGCACTTCAGAGGCTGGGCTTTATATTAAAAGGGGTGTTATCTTATAAACCGAGAATAGACTTAGGTTATGCCAGAGATCTTTATAAACTAGTTCCTATTTTTGATGGCACTTGCCTCCCTCCCAATAAACTCAATGAGACTCGCTGCTAGAATGCTTCAGTAAATAGTTAGAGGTGATGCTACCTCTGCAATACTACCACAGGGCAGCAGTGACAAACCACTGACCACAGTTCATTCTCAGGAAGGGTACCCATCACAGCATTTCTTCAACCCAGCTCCTCTTTTTACACCTTAAATTAACTTTTCATGTACCGCATATGCAGAATAAACTAACTGCACCTGTGTCTTGTAGGTGCAACACGGTGGGCACTCATGGCCCACTGTCCCTCTGGAGACAGGCAATCACCAAAAAGGAAGCCCCAGGGGCCGACTGGGTGAGCAGGTCACACTGTGCACTTCTGCTGAGAGCAGTGCTGAAAGCCTTCAGCCCCCAGCCCAGGAGGCACTGGAGAACACTCGTGTCAGAGCACGGTCTGGGAGGACCAGTGAGACACAGGCCACGAGCTTTTGGTGCAGCAGCAGCCTGCACAGTGTCAAATACCCCCAGCACCCCAAATACCAGCACTTAGAGTATCTTGGCCCTCCTTTGAAGGAAAGGACGCTCCAACCACCTCTGCACTAGTAAATTAAACAGGAATAGGGCCTAAGTGCGAGTCCCAGCCTGCAGTCCCTGCCACCCTTTCACTGGTGGTACACTTCAAGGGTAGTTTTGAGTAACTAGCACAGTGAGTAGGACACAGGCAAGGCCATGGACTGTTCCTACCTTGTGGGCCAGGAAAAGGTTGGGCCTGGAGATGGATTCTCTATCCTCTCTCTACAGTCCTCCAGTGCCACCTCAGAAAGTCCTGGAGCCCATGCTTTCATGTAGTACCCCAGCACACACAACACCCACTCTCAGCTCCCTGACGAGTATTTCAAACATGCTGAATGTGAAAAAAGACAATCTATTAAAGAGCAATGTCTGTGAAAAGAGCACATGTGTGGTGCAGTGCACAGTGCAGGGAAACTCTGGGCCAGGGCAATGGATTTGGACAATCTAGCATCTGGTCTCAGGGTCAGAGGACCAGTTACTGCTAAATGAAACACTGCCCAGATAGGTAATAGTGTTGGCTTTTGAGAAGTCTTCCACTGACTTCAATAAACATGGTTAAAATGTGGAATAGCTGTGTAACTGCTGCCTTCCCGCAATTTTTAGGCTTACATAAGTTTCCTTAGAATAACAGAATCATTTAGATTGGAAAATACCTTTGAAATCATCAAGTCCAACCGTTAACACTGCCAAGTCCACCACTAAACCATGTCCCCCAAGTGCCGCATCTACACGTCTTTTAAACACGTCCTTATAAAAATAAATTTTGGAGCTATGATTTACTCCAGCCTGAGTGCTGGAAGTAGTTATAAACTTCAATGCAAAACAACTATGTTATAAAATACTTTCAGAGACTCTTCCATCATTTGGAAACTTTCTGATACAATCCAATTTTTAATAAAAATAGCTTTTAGTTATATACATTTGAGAAGCAAATGCAGAGAAACCATTCTAACTAGACTGAAAACAAAATTAGAGAAATTTGAAACTCCTTTTTTGAGTTTGGATGATTTTTTAAATGCATATTACACTTACAAAAGAACTCTAGAGTAAATGTAAAAAAAGCAAAGGACTTTCAATGTCATTCACACAGATATTAATTGCAGAAGATACTGCTGTTTTCAATCAAGTTTAACACTGTTAATTTTTTCTCGTTATCAGCAAAACAAAAAAAGTACATGCTGAGGATAAGGAAACAGCTTTGTTTATCTACAAAATCATGTACTTACCAGAACTAAAGCATGTATTTGCCATATGTCAGACCCTGCCCTCCCTCTTTAAATTACAAATTCATTAATATAGCACAGCAGTGCTACATCATTAGCAAGGAATAAAGCACATTTTAAAGAGCAATTAAGTGGTATAAAACTACTTGGAGAGAAAGGTTTTCCACTGCAGCAGGGTCTTAGGGAGACCAAAGGGGAAACCTGACACGAAGGAATGTCAGCCTGAACTTGATTAATTTGTACTCAGAGCAACACGTCTCGTCCCCCACTGCAGTGACAGCAGCTTCCCACATCGCTTTGCTATATTCTCCCTCAGAGCTTTCTTCTGATCTGTAGGTCACCCAAGAGATGGATTTGTTCAAATTGACATCTTTAATAGAGTCATATCTTCTCTGCTATTGTCTCAAACCTCACAACTCAAACCATCTGTATTGGATGTGTAGGCTCCCAGAAAGGGCTGCTTTGCCAAACAGATTGCACAGGCTGAATATGCAAAGTCCCAGTTCAGAACACGCAAAGCCGACTCAAACACTCTCACAGACGACAGCAGCCCTTCCACAAGACCCACACTGCGCTTTCCTGGAATGGTCAGAGTGGAAATATCAACAAGACAGGGACACAAAATGACTTAAAACCAGGTCAAGTCTGAATTTTAGTTTCCTTTTCATTGCTTTTTTGTTTGGGATTTGAGACAAGAAGTCTAGTGGTTCCATTTTACGGCTTAGAAAGAAAAGACTTGAAAAGCTCAATCCCTGTTTTAAATGAAAGCAGATTCCCACCCGAACAGAAAAAGCCCAATGTTTAACAGTGCTTTGCTTTCATGCATTGTTTTGTTGTTGAAACAAATGCTTCTATGGGGTTTAATGTAGAGGAATTTATTTAATTTATTTCGTTTATTTCTATTGCGAAATTAAAACTGAAGTTTGTTAAATAAGCTTCCTGGCTTAAAAAAGAAAAAAAAAAAAAAGAAGAAAAGAAAAAAGAAAAAAAGAAAAAAAAAGAAAAAAAGAAAAAAGAAAAAAGGAAATAAAGAAAAAACTTTAGTTCTTTCCTACGAAGATCCTAAGAGTATCCTCAAAACTTCTCTCCTTTCCCTTGGCAGTTAGGATGCTCAGCAAGTTTGGCTCTTAAATCAACATATGTTTGTTATTTAAGTTATACTGTCATTGTTTCTTTTCTGCTCTGTGAGGCCATGGTTATCCCTTCCAAGCCTGGAAGCAGCATCTTTAGCTTGTGAATATTACATTACCCCCCTCACCTACGAGACTAGAGAGAAAACACTTTTGCTACATAGAAAGCCTGACAACCCTAAACAAGCTACAATAAAAAGCAAGACCTGATAAAAATTCCATTACTTGCTTATCTGCAGAGATTCTTCCCAGTTCAAAGGGTCAGTTTCCCAGCAGGGCACCAGTGCTTATCAGCTAGCTCTGCTGAGCCTTTCAATTGCAAAGAGAAGTGTTGCCTCCGACTGGCATGACAATGGCACTATTAAACAGGCACTTCAAAGATACAGATGTTGCGAATGCTTTGATTTTGCCAAGTTCTCTATGCCATCACTATCCAACAGACTTTTTCATGTAGAGGTCAGAGTCCTTACTAAGCAAATGAAAAACAGGTAATAAAATAAGTCATGTGAAATGCAGCAAATCCATCACATGCCTCTACACCCAAAGCAGGTCCCCTTGTTTTCCTAGGTACAGAGAAGCCCATACCTGGCCAAGAGACAAACAGAACTACCACAAGATAAGGTTCAATGAATCTGCTGCAGCAGGTCCAGCAGGACCTGTGTATATCCCACAAACCTGCAACTTTCCTTCCCACAGGAGTACACATGCAGACAGCAGTGTTACTGAGAAGGATTTAGAGGAGTGGACACTTGCAAGAGCAGATCTGTTGATTAGCTGATGTCTGACATACCAACCCGGATTCATTTTAAGCAGGCTGTACAGGCAGGACAGCCTGTACTCCCTTGGATGATTAAAGAGACACGGGGTTTGTTTGTTTCTTAGCTCGCTATGAGGTGAGGAGACCGGGCACAGTCAGCATGGTCACTCTCTAATTATCACAGGATCACGTGATACAGGTCATGCTTGTTAAGGTGCATATGTGGCCATCCCACATCTGCCAGTTTGCATCAGCACTGGATGCACATACCTTTATCTAGATCTTGTATGACTTGCTTCAGACCTTTCCCAGTATTTGATCTTCCTTCGGTGTGACCTTCCTTCACAGATAAACCATGTTTTAAGTAAAGGTCTGCTGCCCCGAGCACAAGTATACACATCATTCATCTTCCTTTTCACTTAACTCTCTCCCCACTTTCTCTGGAGCAACAACCCAGAGCCCCAGCCTTGTTTTTTTCAGGCCAACCATCTGCCTGGATAGAGCAGCATCCTTTGCAAAGAGTGCTACAGTCTCTTTGGAATGTCTGCAGTGCAGTTCCTTCAACCTCTTAGCTTGTAACCCTTGGGACACAGGTAAGAAGAAGTGCCAGAAAGGATTGTAACAGCAAGAAGCTTCATTTTCACATGAATGAGGACAAGACAGGAAGCTTTCAACCCAAAATGTTTCCTGTCTGATCAACAGGCCACAATTTACACACAGGAGTAAACATTGTGACCCACAGCAAACCAAGGTCATCTCCTCTAAAATAGGTCTGTTGATAGCACAAACAAACACTGACTAAATTAAGTTTTGATTCTCAAAAGCAGTTTAAATTCAGGTATGAGTTAGATTCAATCTTCACAGAAGGAACGATCCTTTTTCCAGATACTGTACTTCCCTTCTATTTTTCTTATGGGAAAAAGCCCTTTCACTTGGATATCAGCATATCAGCTTCTGCAAGCATGATTACAAAGAACACAAGCAAACAAAAGCTATTATACTATCACATCCCACTAAGATACACTATACCAGCAGAGATCCACATACTTTCCACCGGTCCCAGCAGCAAAGCTACAAGAGCAGTTTTTGCCAACGTGACACTTCACAGGGCACAATACAGGGCAACACTGTAGTTTCAGTAAAACTGATCAAGGCAAAATAAAATAGCCTGCACGGCTGACAGGCTGAGGTGTGATAACACACAAGTTATAAACAGTTTTGTCTCATGGCTTTATTCCATCTCAGCTAATGTACATTGATGTGCCCTCTCCTTCCATGCCCGCAGCAGCAAAGTAGTACAGCTTGTGGTTGTGGCTCGCACACTATAGTCTCTCTTCCTTTCTTTTGTTCTCTGCCTCCCACCTCCCTTCTAATGCATTACCTTTCAATTAGTCACTGAAGTACAGCAAAACACACAGTTCTCTGATCTCTTAAGTGGTAAAGGTCTATATCTCTTTCATCTATAAACACTTGGTACTTGCCTTCTCTCTATGAGCAATCTTTTCAACAAGAACCTGCTTTTCAGAGAAGACAACAAAATTGGAGGAATTTAGTAGGAGATGTTTTAAATATTTATGCTAGCAACTTCTATGCTTGTTTCTATCAGATATATTCAGAAAAGATTCTCTCAAAAGTTAAAACCAAGCAGTTGTGCCTGAGTCTTCCAGGTGTGTACCGGTGTGCTTACACAACCAACATGTAACCAGCAGTCCCTTCCCTGGAGCTGCCCACTTTCTTTAGACCCCAAAACTTGAGCATCTGTACAGATAAGTCTTTGTACCTTGGTAAACACATTGCTTTAGGTGTACACACTGAAATAGAAAGCATTTCAACATCAAGTCATGTACTCTGACAGAGGATGTCCTAAACCTGTGCCCAAGGAAGAATTTTATTTCCCCAGTGGTTGCCAGAGACCATCCAGCCATTTTACTCTGTTAGTAATTAGATGCAGCATATTAATTTTTCCTTTTAGAAGAAAGCTGAAGCCAGTATTACTGAAAAATGGCACGTGATCCTCAGGCATCTAACAACATTTAGTGGGCTTTACAGGAAGAAAAAAGCTAGAGTTAAGATTTCAAGTTTAGCAATGAGGCATGAATTTCTACTACCTATAAGGCACACATTTATTTAAAACAAGTAATTTACAGCAGATTTAATAATCATACCATTCTGCAGTGATTTTTGTAAATTTTCCACAGAAAACTATGGGGCAGCAGGCTAAAATGCCTGTGTAAGTTTTAACTCAAGGAGAACAGTTAATTTAATGCCACTCTTCAAAGGCATACATAAGCATTGTCATACCTGACTGACAAAACAGCTCTATCATGAAAAGCTTAGTTAAAATTTAATCAGTTAATATCTAGATGGCTTCTCTTGACAATCCTGCTTTAGCTGCTGTGCAACCTGTCATTTTGTAACATGATTTGAGGAAAAATAAACACTGAAATAAGGTTTTGCAATGTTCAGCTTATCCTGAAACACCTCTTCATTAGACCAAGATACAGGAATAAGCATTTATTAAAAATACCACAATGCCTAACTTTATAGTGCAATACACAAGCAATCCAGGACAGCCCTGGGAGCCAAAGAAACAAGATTCAGTATGTAAAGTTTTATCAGAAACTGATGGACTAGGTTTTCTGAAATAGTTACTACTGATCTAGAAGATCTGATCTCTTCATTAATGCTATTATGTCTTAAGTCACTCCTTCATCAACCTTTTGGGTTTGCTCATGTTCCCTATCTCATTCAAAGCACACCTCCCTAAGAAAAGTCCTGCTGCAGAGTTATTTCATGGGGTTGGTAAGAAAAAAGTTTAAAATCCTCCTTTGTAGTTTAAGGATCACAGTTGCCCACTTGTTTCCGGTGAGAGTGCTTCAAAGTGGAAGAACAGGCTAGTGCATCCAAAAGTTTGGAGGGTTCAGAACTTAGATACGACTCCAAATGGAGTCAGTGAAGAGAATTCAGCATTGGGCAATATGCCCTTTGCCATATGGCTGCTGGGCTCCCTGCCAATCACAGCTCAAGAGCCAGTGCTTGGAATGGCAAGATAAAGAATTACAGCCGTCTCGGGCTGCACCCCTGAGCTCACACATCTGCAGAGACGTGCGTGCCGACACCAGAAACAGATCAGAAACAGAGACTGCTGGAGACACAGGCTCATAAAGCCACATGATGCAGTGCAGCTGCATATCCAGCTTGGCCCAGCAATGATATAGCTGCATTTACATAGCTCTTGTGCCGCTAAAATTGGAAGTCTCTTGCATTCCCCCACAGCTTCTGCTTCCAAGGAAGTAGAGCCAATCTGGGAATGCTGAGAACATGCATCTGGGGTCTAGAAATGCTCCAAGTGAAAGCTGACAGGATGAATCACCATCTTCCTGCCAGCTGAAGGACAGGAAGAGATTTAACAACTGATCTCCTTAACCATCCTCATCCCCCATCCTAACAAGGAGCTGTGATACCCAGGAGCAGAAGAGGTAATTCATGTGAACAAGAGAACTAACATCAACAGTCTGGATCTGAAAACAGATGCTCATCAAGGGAAAAAAAAAAATTCCAAAGAAAAATGTTCTAAGTGCATAGCTGTTTAAGGTTAAGTTCCAGACAGGACTTAAATACTTGACAGAACATAGAAAGGATTGTTACTCTCAGTTAAATCTCTGAATATCAGTGAAATTATGACACATTAGGTAAAAGCAGCACTAATCCACCAAATAGCCTAAAAATGACACTGAAGCTTTATTTTAACAATGTCCAGTGGGATAAATAAGCAGCATAGTCAGCACTGGCACTGTTGGGAAACAGCCAACACCAATGCAGCAGATTGAGCCAGGACTCAGAAATTGTGAGGAAAGATGCTTAGGGAGCCCATAGCCTTAGGCCAAAACACAAGGCACTGCTGTGCAGAGCAGGGAAAGGAAGGGAAAGGTAACAGAAGACAACTTCAATTAATCCACATAAATCACTGGAACTGCTTACAGGAAGGGAAAAGTACTGGGATGAGAGGATTGACCTCTGAAGGCTGTTTGAGACTGGATCTTGGTCCAATAGGCTCCAGCAGTGTCAGGACATCTCAGAGAAGGGGAAAGGAACAGCAGGAGCCAGCTCAGTCACAGCATCTGCACTTCCAGAGGATGCCCTTGCAGCAAAGACACTGCTGGTGCAGAGCCACCTTTCCTGAAAAGGCAGAGTTTTCAAAAGAGCAAGCAGAAAGCCATAGTAAGCCATGGTTAGAGAAGATGATCTGCTCAGTGCAGAATGCAGTCTGCTTTACGCTCAGCCCAGCATCTCCTGCTCACTCCTCTGCCCAGGAATAATGGATGCCCAGCACTATGACTGGATTTAGCATCAGGTTTTTTTCTGCTTAAGATCTTAATGGAGCTTCAGGTTTCAACCATTTTCTGATGGCAAAAATATCCATGGTAGTCTGCTTGGCAAAAAGGAGGACCTGCCCCATCATCTGTCTTAGGATCTAAAGTGACACAATACAGGCCTTGGGATTTCTCTCCCCAGGGCTATCTCAGTTTTGACAACTTCATTGCAATACAGATCCAGACACTCCCTCCCTCTCTCAACAGTTTGGTCGCTATTGTCAGAACAGGACTCTGAAGGGCAGGGAGGGAAAGATCTTGAACCAAGACAATAGGGCAGCAGAGCACAGAGACTGTGAGCTACAATGAAGACAGGCTGGGCTGCAGGCTCTAGCTCTACTTACAAACAAGACACACACTACATGTATGTACACACACACAGAGGCAAGGCTACAAGCAAGGAAGATGATTCCAGGGCACTTAAGGACACAACAGTAGACAGGTTGATACAAGCAAGTAATAGTACAATTTACAGAGCACGCTGACAGCTAAAAGATGCAAAGTAGTTTATTCTAAGAAGTACCTCCATCTATCTTATGGTGGAATAATTCATTTTGCATTCAGTAAAATTTGTTTCCAGAGTAATTAATGCAAACTGACTTCAGAACTTTCTTAATTATCTGTGTGGGTACAAGAAGCATTTGCCCCGAAATTCGTTAACTTGAAATCCCCAACAAGCTTAACAAGCCTGAAATTGCTGGGGATTTTTTCCTTCATTTTATTCTACAGCTAGAGCCTGAATAGCTATGATATAGTTTGTGTAAAACTATGGCTGCTTTTCCTAAAGCACTAGCCTAACAGCCAGGTGACATATCTCTTCCATCCACCTGATTTGCTGCACTCCAGGGCCCTGAGCCAGACATGGCCTGCTGAAGGAGAAAGAAATCCACTGGGAGCAAGAACCATCCATGGAACCTACATTCCATAAAGCTTCACAACAGAGAAGAAACAGGTTAACCTCTCTCACTGCCAGTCCCAAAAGAGGCTCACACTTGTTCTGGGAAGTGGCATGAAAATCTGGTTTGTTTCCACCACAATTCTCCTAGTCACTGGAAAGCTTGAACGCAAGCACGTATCTGTGACCACATTTCACTTTACCAGGGCAAACAAATCATGGATATTCTTCTCCCCAGCAAGAGAGATTTCTGGAGCTCATCTTTGGAGCCTTGTCTGTGCTGCATTAATGCACAGCATTAAGCACATATGAATTAAATTGTCAAGAAAGACTACTTCCCCTACCTCTCAACAAAACCCCTCAAGAAATTCAGCATCTCAAACCACATCCTTATTAAAAAAAATTAATAAGTACTTAGTCAGAAGGGTGTGTGCAAGCCACTAAACCAAAATTCCTAAACTCTAATCCTTTCCAACAATAAAACTTTCTGCTTCTGCCAAGCCACTTGGTCCATCTGTTTCACTTTCTTTCCTGCAGAAAGGAGAACATGGCTTTCTCCACAAAAGCAGTCTGTGGGCTTGATCTTTATAGTGTCCTTTTCCAAGTAAGTTTTTCTTACTTGCAAATCATTTTCATACTAAAGCTTCGGGTCTTGGCTAACAGAAAACTCAGGTGGGTGATTGTACAAGCATTAGTTCTTGAGACATTGTCATACACATAGGATTATCTGCTTTTTGTTGCTTTGGTTGAAAAAACAGCTGGAAAAATATAGGTTTTGGCTTGCATTTTCTTGACAGTTGAGGGATAGAGAAGAGAGTATCTTCTCACATAAAATGCCTTCTTGAAAAGAATAAAATCTGAACAACCAAATAAGAGTTCAGCCAATCTGCTTCCAGGTTTCAACATTTAATTCAGAAGATCAACATTTTTGAGAGTCCAGGACTTAGAGAAAGTCTAAGCAGGTATTTTCTCTAATGCCTTCTCATCACAAAGAAAAATCTGATGTTTGAAATGGAGAATTCCTTTTTAATCATTAAAGAACTAATTAACATCTTCTAATAATACTTCAGGGATGTAAATTTTGAAGAAATTCAATTTGTTGTCCTGTACCTTGCAAACCTTCAAAAACACATGCTGTGGAGAACCTGACCACCAGTCCATCAAGATGTAGGTAACTAATCCAACACATGTACAAGAAACAATTATTTAAAGAATATATACTACTTAACTGCAACCATTTCTAGGCCTCCTACATTGAGGTACAAAGCAAAGGTGGCTTGGGAGCACCTTCAAAAATGTCTTCTGCAGGCTACCTTTAGAGGAATTGCTCCTGTGGGAGGATATATGTAAATAAGTGTTCCCACTCCTTAGGGTTTCATATGGAAACATTTACTAAGTTACACCAGCATAAATGGCTGTAAAATCTCAGAACAAACCTTCTCCTTCAACATTAGACACTTCACCTCAGATTTTATTTGTAATTAAAATGTTCCACAGGAAATAATACCCATAGCCTTAATTAGGTAATTAAACCTGTTCTTGAACTTATGTAATGCAAAAGAACAATTATGCAGATGGAAAAGTTTAAACCTACTAATTACATGCATGCACAAGTTACAAGAAAAAGCTTCTTTCTTAAATCACTTATTTTAACTTTTGCAAAATTACATGTTCAACAACCAGCTGTTGTGCATCAGAAGTGAAGAGCTTACTAATGCAAACCTATTTCACAGTGCTGCACTAAAAGCCCCACATTAATTCTCCAGATTTAGAAGAGTTAGAAGAAGAAAATCAAAGAATCACAAAAAGTTCAAATCTACTTTCTAAACCCTCTTGATCTTAAATGTGTCAAGAGTTTGGAATAACTTCTCTTTATGTGATTGTAGTAAATATTCCCTCCTCACCTGCCTATCCCACTCTCCTCCAAGATGAGTGGTAATAAAGATGTCTCAGCTGCTCATGAGGCAGCTGTCAAGCCATCCTACTTTAGAGCTATAAAAAGTACAAGGATTAAAGAAGGTGGGGGGAAAATCAAGTACAATTACTTTTCTTAGTGGTAAGAATGTTTGTACAGTTGTAAATCAGCTCTAAAAAATTAAGACAAAGTTGTTTCCTGTACTGAGGAGCCTCACAGATACTCAAGGGTTTGAAAAATCAGTGCTTTTCACTCTCCTTTGCAACTTCTTGCTCAAAATATGTACAGCCCAAGTTGGGATCTGCATGTCAAAATTAACTTTCCTATGATCAGCCTCTGGCTTCGTGAACATCTGAAAAAGGATAATGGCAGTTATACTTATTTGTACAGAAATGCATTTAGATCGGTTTATACCAGTGCCTCAGGTAAATAGCCAGTGGTATTTTACAGCAAAACGGCCAGTTCTCCAAACCTTTTAAAACAGTCTTGTCTTGCCTTGCAAAACTTGGACCCCAGAAAGTAAAAAACTACTGATCTTCCACACAGCTCCCTCTACTGATTAGCTCTTCACATTTTGTCCCAATGCAAAATATTTATACAAGACCATTCAGCTATACAGATTTTATAACTGGTCAGAAATACTTGAGTATTATTAAATAAAGATTTAAGTATCAGGTAAAGAAACCCCAACAACAACACATCCAAACAAGTCAGCCTTGTGTGCCCAAAAGCTACTCAGTTCCACAAAACCACTGGGGAAAAAGAAAAGCCAATATATTCACATTTCTCCCAGCTGAAACAAAACCAACCATAGTGAAAACTCATGGAGAAGTCCAGCTGTCTAGAAGTTGGGACAATAATAATGTTGAACTTTCTAATAGCTACTAGCTGGAAATTGCAGCTCCCTCCTTTTTCACTGATGTCTGCTTATGTAAAGTCTTAGCAACATTTGTTACCAATAGAAAGCACAATTAGACTAAAGCTTCCTACCTTAAGAGACCCATGTTTGGTGAATACAGATTTATCAAAGTGTGGCTAAATTCAGCAAGTCATCTGCAATGCAACAGAGAAGACACCACAAGAGCAATAAAGAGCTCTATACTACCCAAGTACCCGGTTTTAGTTTGACTTCAGGAAAAAAGCAACTGTTAATAACCTACTGCCCATGAGAAAAACATTCCTGTTTTCTTTGACCCAAGAAGCTACATCAGTATGCAAGATACTCAGTAGTTACTTCACATGACCTCATCATCAAGGATTCACTTGTGCACATTTAGATGATACAAAAGTATTAATTATGATCCTCACCACCTGCATTAATAGGTCAAAAACACAACTCATGTTCAGACTACATCTGCTCTTTTAGCTGAGCTCTTTAACTATAAAATCTACATACACATAACATTTTCTTCATATATTTCCCTCAGTGCAGCACATAAAGCTCTCAACATGTGCTTTCCTCACTTTTTGCAGCAGACAGAGGACAACTGCTCTGGATGGGTGTTCCCAAATGTTTACCTTGGTGTTTCAATTTAGTAAAATAGTCTGTGTTTATTCACACCTCTTGGATCCCCCAGTCTTGTACTAGACCACTAAGTACCAAAGACTGTGTCAGTAGCTCTCCCATTTCTTCCTGTGACTGACATGGGCTGAAATATCAGTGGCTTAACAGCGTGAGTCCACTCAGCATGTACCATTATTATTTTATTTTATTGTAAGATCAGTGGAAGTAGCTACTAGGTGTAACAACACTGGTAAAGAAATAAGAAATCCACGCTTCACAGCTGCTTATGCTTCAGCCCAAAGGCTGTGCTTGCAGCAGCCAGACAATGCTGTGACTGCTTGCCAGGCTTTATTAGCCAGGATCTGATTATTGTAAGGCCTTTATCTTGACCTTCTACAAACAGATCTCCAATTACAGGCAAGCATGTCAGTATACATCCATTTGTCTTACTGTAATTCTTTTCAGAATTCCTTCCCATTCAAGCTTTTCTCTACAGTTATCCAGCAATTCATGAAACAGATGCATAAAATGCCAATTTTAAACACACTTCTCTCAAGGAATACCAATTAACTCTAACTTTAGAAATCTTGATATGCTTTGGGAATGGCTAGACAGAGCCATCTCCTGGCTAGACAGGAAACAGAACTTTTGTAAGTACACACCTTAACATGTGTGAACAAGTTATTCATCCATTGCAAGAGAAGACTTGTGTGCAGATTCAAGGGTTGGTTTCAAAGGATACTCTTCATATCTGCATAGCATAGTTCCTCAAATCAACCAGTTAATTACTAAATAGATGATGGAGAACAACCCATCCTGTTTGCTACTATGGTTTTGGAGAGTACAGACGTAAAGCCAACAGCAAGCCCAAAACCTCTCCTGCTGGCTTGAGAAATACTAACACAGCAGCAAAGATTTATTCATTTGTCCATAAGAGAAGTCTCAAAGAACATCCAGGGTCCAGGAGAAAAATCGCACACAAACTTGGTCAGAGCTGTGAGGCATCCTAACCTGCAACTCTGATTTCCTTAGGCATAACTAAACTCAGTTACCTAAATTCTCACCATCGATTGATACAAACAATAGTTATGCTTTGGGGATCTTGTTCAGGATTAAGTTAACATGGCCCAAACTATACAGTATTTTAGTTACACACAACTCATCAGCAACTGAGATCAAAGGATAAAAAAAAACCCTTACTTGGTGTTGATGAGTTTAACCCTAATTGAGCTTCTAAGTATCTTGTGATGTGGATTTACTTTAAAAAAAATCACAGAACATCCTGTGTCAGTAGTGACCCACAACAATCATCAAGTCTGACTCAAAATGATAGCATTCTCAGACAGCATTCAGTCATTTGCTCCAGTAGGTTTCAAAGCTGAAATTATTGCTCCTTAGACAGCATTCACTATTAGAACTCTTTCTAAAACCACTTCTCTGCACAACCTACTACAGCTTATATGTGAGAGTAATTTTCCTCTTTCTACCAATCAAGAAGAAAGATGTGAGCATAGCAAACAAGCCTTCTTCCGTACTTAAGCATATCTTTAGATTCCTTGTTAAACCAACACTCAGGACAGCTAACAGATGTGAGAGGTTACTGATAAATAAGTGGATTTTGTTCAATTAACTGTCCTTGTTAGTTTTCTTCTGTTCTAAAAAGGGTATTTCCATCTGTTCTGAATGGTTGCAAACACTGACCCACCTGTAAACATAAACAGTACAAACACTACACACACTTCAGGGCACATAGGGAAAAATGCCATGATCACTAGGCTGAAACATAGTGGGATAAAGAACTTACCATGGCAATGAGAGCAATCTGTCATCAGTATCTTCTCTAGGCTGTAAGTGCAAGCAGTTAGCAACTGCAGCCCCCTTTGAATCAGACTTTATTTTATACTGCACTAGGTACACCTGCACCCCAGAGGAACTAGAGCCTTTTAGATCCTAGTTTTAATTACAGTTGAGCAAATAACCTTCTGTTCCCTTCTTAGAGGCAGATGAAGCTCAGAAGTCTCTTAAAATATATTCTTCAGCCACCATCAGGTTGATCTACTGTTCATATTATCACTTCCAAAAGATTTGTGTTTTGACCCTTGAAGTGAAAATTCAGGTTTCTCCACAAAATCCTCCTGAGTCAAGCTCAATACATAAACTCTTTCAGAAAAGGAAATGTTCTGTAGAAGTATCAGAACACAGGGTTTCTGAAGTCCTGGTTTTCTTGTGTACTACCACTTGTACAATACCAGAAGAGGGCACAGCCATTATCAACAGGAGTGCCATGTGGCCCCACTCCAGCTTTGGTGCCATTTTAAAGTGGATCCCATATACCAGGATTTGGGATCTCAGGCTAGAGCAGTGCATGACCTAGGTCAACAGAGCGAAGCAGAGCACTCTGGCGCTGCACTGAGGCTGCTGTCCCCTCCTACACGGGTGCATGAGCAACAGCGAGATCATTGGAGGCATTTCACGTAGGCAGTCTGGCAAGTCACAGATGTCACTTCTAAGTAACACAGACATTATTCATAGCCAGTCACTGCTTGCTATCTACAGATAACTGATTGCATTCAGACCAGATTGGAAACAAGGTTGGCTAAAAAAATAGAAAAAAAGAGCCAGACAATCTGTTCTCTCAGAGCTCCAGCCATTCCTGGACACAGAAAGTGGGAAAGGCTTTGACAGCCGGTACCCACACTTTAGCACAGTGGCTGCTCAAAGTCAAGAATACAGCAAGATAATGCATTATTAGCCAAGTGCTGGAGAAACCTCAGCAACTAGCATTTGAGTTTGCTTTTTACTGCAGCTGGAGGATCTGACAACTTTATTTTCCACTCCTTGCCTGCTCTCTTTTGTCCAATCATTTTTTTAAACATCCAGACTTTCTGCACATAGCGTAACAGCAGAAGAGATCGTGTAGCAGTTCAATGTGCTGTGTGAAGATTCATGGCCTGTTCTGTGTTTTTTTAATTGCATTAATTGATCCAATGCCTTTTGTTTTTCTTCTAAGATCTATATTTACAAAAACACACAGGAAAAATTAACCACAGTAAGAACAGCACAGATTGCTGGCAATGTAGAATTTTAACATCAATTTATCTCTTAACTATAGGTATCACCTCAAATGAACTTATTTCTGTACATTGTATTCTTGGCTTCTTTGCTAAAGCATGATGTGGCCTACTTAGCATGCAGCTGCATCCAGGATTCCCCTTCCCTAGGACTAGAAAATAATGAACCAGCAATTTTTGGTAAATATTTCATAGCCACAACTTGCATAGATCAAATTTAATCACTCGTTAGTTCAAATATGTGTGAAGTTTATCATCACCAATTTTTGAGACTCACAATAACGTTCTACAATCAAAAGTTTGCTCTCTCCAACAATATACTAATATTTAAAAGATTTAGTTGTGATCACAATTTAAAAACATGTTGAACTTTATGATTATTTTTGATAACCATTAGATCACAAAGCTGATCTACCAAGAAAATATTTTATGCAGATATCTATAAAAATGTACACTTGTGTGAGAGCACCATCTCTTAAATAACAGACAATTAACTTTAATACTCTATAAGATTTCCCTTCCTCAAGGAACTCTTCTCTGACAACACCAAAATTCATTTACTGATGTACAACTTAATGAGGAAGTTAATCTGGCACAGCACTCCTCTACAAGCCCTTGAATTTGGGACCTCTGAAGTCCTCATTAAAAGCAGAGATGTAAACATACAGTAGGAAAGCATTAAAAATGTTTGGTGTTTTTGTTTGGGTTTTTTTTGCTTGCTTGTTTTTTTGTTAAGCCTTCTTTTTCTGCTTTGTACCCCAGATATACACAAGCAGCTGTTTATAAGCACCAGACCTGAGTTTGCACTCACGGGTGCAAGGAAGACCAAATAATCAAACTAAGAACAGAAAATCTGGAGATGTTTACAAAAGCATACAGCATAATTACACTGCAGAGTAAAATAAGCATTCAAGATCTGGCAAGTTCCAGGAATTTTTAGAGTTTGACAATTACTGTAAAGCATTCTTAAATCTCTTACCACTGCTCTCCTTATCAGCATGAAGATCACTATGACAGAAGTGTGACATCCAAACACCTTCATTTGAAAAATGTGAAGTTTTGGAGTCTTTTCCTGGCACTTAAAAACCAGACCAAACCAAAAGTCCCACACCAAAACACCAAGCAAATAACCACAAACCAAAATAAGTTACAGTAACCTAGAGAAAGACTCAGAAGATTGAACAGTAAGCTAAGAACCAAACACAATTAGTTACATACAAATTTTTGTTTGGTTGGTTTTAATTGGAATTAATTCCATCTCACTGTCTATCACAAAATTTAAAAAGGGTACTAGGGATAAATCTCAGATTTTATCTACAGGAAAAATGTTTTTTGAAAGTCTGTCATATAGAAGACCTCAGCTTTTTTAATTACTTCTCTCATTCTGGTCCAAGCAACACACATTTTTTTTTCCCTATAGCATGTACTCTTTAGCTACCATTTGGATTTAGACCTATGATTCCATTCCTGGTTTAGACTAAAACCTCCTCAACCCACCCTACACTACACCTCTGCTCTTGGGGAGGGGCAATTATTTTTGGCAAAGAGGCCAGGGGTGACAAGCCATGCTGATGCAGAAATGGCAGGCAAAGGGTTCCAATCCCTAACAGTATCTGTACCACCAAGAGCAGTAGCATTCCCAACTTTTTAAGCACATGCCAGCATTTCCCAGGAACATAAAAGTGAGCCATGTAAACAGGGCTGAAGGAGAGAAGTAAGTTCAGCTGAAGAACAAGGCAAAACAAGATGCATAAGAACTGTGTAACTAGGGACTCTTAAGACAGAACTGAAACCCATGTATGTTTGGGACACTGCATGGACTCTGCCTTCTTCTTTCTTACTGACCACAGGCACTGTGTTAGCACTGGTAATGAGCTGATTGCATGGTGGAACTGAGCAGAAATTTAAACAAGCAGAAAGATAATGCTTAAAAAAAA
>VWYP01008539.1:232157-252313 GCA_013400435.1 Pycnonotus jocosus | reverse complement strand
AGAGAGAGAGAGAGATTTGATTTTTCGATTTCTTTAAACCAGTTCATCATGAGGTTAGACAACCAGGAATGCCACTACAAGAGGAGAGACAGACCACAGCAGCACTTATCTAAACAGTGCTCTAAGCCAGTGGAACCAGACCCTCCATGACCACTTTTCCCTTCGCTGTTCTCAAACCATTATTGCTGTATCCATGTTGAGTGATTCCACTTTCACATTCAGTGGGACACCCTGAACTATTCTCTTCTCTTGCAGTTGCACACCGGGGTAGGCAAGGAAGAACACAAGATAGATTTCCATCAGGTAGGAATTAGCTGTTTGTATTAGCAAAGACAGCTGGAGGTTTAGAGTATAATACATGAACATCTATGGCTGAAGTATCTGAATACTTTATACAAACAGAATTAAGAATGATTAGCAGCTTACAGAAAGAACAAAGTAGTTTTATTTACTTACATAGAACACTCCAGACTGACTGAACAGTAACTGGACTGACATGCTAGACAGTAACACTAAAAAACCTAAAAATACAATGGTCCCTTTAGAGTGTGAATCTGAGCATCAGTGCAGAGCAGTGGAATTCCTTAGAAGGAAGGAGATGCTTTTCCTGCATGGCCAACTCACCTAGCACTGCTGCCAGCACCCACTGGCAATAGGCTTGTTACGCTCAGATACCTCCAACAGTTCCCTAAACATCCTCAGATGCCCAGAAAACCAACAGGAAACAAATTACAGCCTCCACAATAATCTCCAACCCAAATCTAATTTCTGCTAAATCATTAAACGTATCTTTGGACATCCAAAAATTCAGAGTTGTTCTTTTAAGTGAAAGAACTATGACTGATCAAACTTTTCCTTTACTACCAAATTACCTGGAAGGAATCCACACTCATAAAAATTTTGTCTGAAAGGGTACAAAAACATACAACTTTGGCTACTTCCAAGGGAGCATGATGCAAACATACTGAATATGAAAGCAAAACAAACTCAGAGGTCCAAGTTCAGCTGCAAGA
Organism: Pycnonotus jocosus; assembly: GCA_013400435.1. NCBI lineage: Eukaryota > Metazoa > Chordata > Aves > Passeriformes > Pycnonotidae > Pycnonotus > Pycnonotus jocosus. Next base: position 251,300 of record VWYP01008539.1, on the reverse strand, counting down.
TTGATACTCATCCAGAATGACCAGTTTCTCAATCTTAGCTGATATCATGTAGATTTAAAAGATGAAAATCTCAATTGCCTTTTATTTATGTATTCCTCTGGAAGTACCCTGGACTGGTACTCACAAGCAGTTGTTTCTGAAGAATTTCCTGAAGGTCTTGAAAATATTCCAAGAACAAATTCCTGACCGTTCACGGGCCACGAATGTAAGTCTGCTGTCCCACATAAAGAGCAAGATGCTTTAAATAACAAAGCCCAAATCCTTATTGCTTATATCACATCTCTAAACAGCAACAAGAAGCCTATATTTCATGAATACAGCCATAAAGTTAATATTTTAGAAGGTACTTTCAAAAGAAAAGCAACTTAGTGGTTACTTGAATCTTAATCCCATCTAACAGCACTGCAGGATACAGTAACTCAAGTGTCATTACGCCACCCTGAAGCCAGCTACTTCAGCAACCAAGCATTCAAGAATGAAGGAAGCCAGTCAAACAGGTCAACATACTCTGCAACTGATCATGAAGCAGTACTGCAGCTTCAAAGAGTAACTGTACACACAGGGAAAAACCTGCATTCTTCTATTATCCCCATTCTTCCAGGAATATGTGATTTACTAAAGGCATTCTAATTTATGAAGTTACACTTTATCAAAATATTGGTTTATTTATTAAGATACCTCCTGCATGCTGCAGAAATCCAGATGCTGCATTGATACAGTGTGGTCTGAATTCATCTGGCCCTGCTTTGTGAGAAGATTAGATCAACTGACCTTTGGAGATTGTTTCCAACCAGAATGATTTTAGAAAATTGTACACCTGTATTTTCTCCTACATGGGTAACACAGTATCTACACCAGTTCTCTCACAGGATTTGCATTCCTTTGATCTGACACAAATAGGCATGAATGATAAAGTAAATCTAAGTGCCCAACCCTGAGTTTTCCAGTGGTCTGTGGGTGTGAAGACTGATGTTTTACAACTGTGATTAAACTCTCTCACCTTATGTGGTGGCTAGTTCAGTTAGGTGAGAACATACTTGAAGCCCTACAGCACTGTCATTCTCCATTAAAATGAATTTTTAACATTTTTGGCATGATGTCCTTGTATTTGCTTTTCTAAGCAAACTAGTAGGTGGTAGAGATGTACATGCACTGTTCACACAATAACTTTGTCTCCTGATGAGTACTACACCCTACTCAAGTTATCCTTTGAAGTGAAGAACTCCTACTCAGGTCAGAGTTATATACTGCCATTTCATTACCAGCTGCAGTGGGTCACTACAAGCTTCTCACTATTCAAATGAAAGGAGGAACTGTTGGAAAAGGAGATGTGGTAATTACTTTCTTTTCTGTGTCTCTCCAGATTCTTTACCTCTTGCATTCTGTGTTCCCCTGAGTACCATTTCCCTTCTGTATTCACCACTCTAATCATCAAGGGCTCAAGACACTGCGTGGGAGAAGAGTAGACCCACGCATGGACCAAGTTAACCAGTAGTAGGAAATAACATATGCAATACTTTAAATGGAAATGAGACTTGTTATATAAGAAGTTTAATTTCCTAAATGTCCTCCTGGCAGATTCTACTGATAACAACAAATAATTTGACATTCTTGTTTTTAAAAATTAAAGTATAGATGAAAAAAAATGTGCTTTTGATGGCATAAACACAATCTTGTGTAAATCTGCCAAAGTAATCAATACTTGCCAGATGTCACTCTATTCCTACAGTTTAAGGTATTCCATAGCAATAGTGCAGTAACATTTTATTGAACAAGCCAAGAACAAGTCAGATAAACAGATACAGCTTAAGCATTAACTCTAAATTGAGTATGAACACTTCAGGAAAAAAATGCATTTTTTTGAAGTAACCTTTTACCTTGCCTTTTAAAAGTGGATTTTTTGCCTTGCTTGTGTACAGATGGTTGATTAAACATTGTTTTAGTCTCAAAGGAGAAGCTTCCAAAGACTTGGCAGCAGCAGTACAGAATTGTTAACTGATTATTTTTATACAGGATGACTTTGCACAAGAGTTGCCCTCATGAAACATCAGCTCAGAAGAGTTAAGAACTGTGAGCTGGACATGCTACAGAGGATGGTCCTTTTCACTGTTTTAGATCTTCATTTTGCTTTATGAGATAGGTTTTCCAGTGATAGTACATACTTCTGTAAAGCATTTTGTTCAGATGCTGCCCTGATGCACCACATGGTGGCTTTACAGAAGAAACTCACTAACTAGGTACATTAAATGAATTCAGTCCTATTAAAAAAAACCAACAAACCAACAAAAACCCTGCCCAGCTAGTGGCACCAGAGCTATACATTCTACAGTAATGGATAGGAGATATTTCAGGTTTTCATTAAAAGAATGGCTGTATGATGCAAAGAGGTGCTGTGTGGAGACCAGCAGTACTCAGTGATAAAACATCAGCCCTTTAGTGAACTTACTTGAGCTTCCAGAAAAACAAAAGCATTCTGCACTTGTTTTTCAGTGCATTTGGTCTTATGGCAAGAAATTTCTTTGATATTTAGTTCAGGCTTCAGTGAAGGGCAAGAGCTGCCTACCTTTTAGACAGATTTTTTAAGACTGAAGCAACACTGAGAATTTTATTTACTTCACTAGGCTTTCCTTGAGCTAACAATCCTGCCAAATCTTAGCTTGCTCTGGTCACAGCACAAACACTGATCTATGGAATGTCAACTTCAGACTGTTGCCTGTGATGTCAATGTTTTGTATTCCTTTACTATTCTTTACATGCCAGGGTACAGACAGCATGTTGTCCACAAGTTGAAAGTGTTACCTAGTCGATAGAAACGTCCTAAAATTTGTGCTAGTAGACTTAAAGAAAAATCCCACAGGACCACAGCCTGTCATCCCCTGAAGGCATGTGTCATGATGCCAGACATGATTAGAATGTGATAAGAAAAGAATTTTAAAAACACTAAGGATTGTGTACAGGAAGCAGCGTCAGGGTTATGCCTTATCAACCCAATCTACTTCTAGCTTTGTAATTAATAAGAAATGGTCAGACAAAACAAACTGGTAGTACTTGCAGTAAGACTTACATATTCCAAGTTCCAAATAAAAGTACCTCTACTTTTAAATGGGAAGCATAGTTATTAAGAAACCTTAGTCATTATAAGAAAAAAAAAAAGCTGTTAAAAAAAGAGCTAGTTCCATTTCACCCTTGTTCTGAAGGTCTTTATTGACAAATAAATATTTGTTGATGGGTAAATTGCTGGTACTAGTTATTATTCACAATCTTTTGGTGTAAAATATGGGTAACTTTGATCCTTGAAGTCAGTTTCTTGCACAGGTTGCTGAAGACCAAGAGAATTACAAGCATCACACATCAAATCCTAAAAGTGCTCCAACTGCAGCTGATGTTCAAAGGAGGGGCATCTCAGATGCCACTACATTGTTTCTATTACTTCAATACATTTTAAAATTTCTTTGTAAACACGTCATTCGGGCTGTGCATTATCAGATGAAAACTGGAATCTAATGCAACAACATTCACAAATTTGGGGCTTGGTTCTTTTTCACGGCAGTACTGCAGCACAGAGAACTTTTCTATTGCAATCTTCATGCCTCATCATCAGACAATAAAACTAGCACTAAGGCTGAACAATGCTTCACTCAAAGAAAGCAATTGTTTAAGACACCTTCCATTTTGTAGAAGCACATAAGAGTCAACCACTTTTACTGTTCTGTTGGGGGTTGTTTTTACTTACCATTCACTACTGGCTAAGAAGTAGTTCTCAGACTGCTCATCTGTATGTATTCCCTATCAGGAAGTCCTGTGATTCAGAAATGTACTTCTAAGAGTCTTTCATTATATGTTGATTTTCAATCCATTTTAACACCTTATAAGAGGTTTGGCACCACAGGTATAACTCCATATCACCCAATGCTCAAGCTGCATAGTGAGTAATGCACATTTCATAGTAATTCTTGCTTCCACATATTGTGCTTTTGGCCAGTCAAGAGGCAACTAGCATTGTAATCTGTTAAAAGCCAAGAGAAGGGCAGCAATAAAAGCAATCTCACAGAAATCCCAGGAACCACCTAATTTTTTCCAATATGAGAAACACCATGTTCCCATCAGCAGCTTACCCCCATAACAAACTGAAAAGCAGGAGTGAACATTAGAGGACTACTAGAGATATACAAATAAAACCTGACTTTTTTGTGCAATCACAGCTCTTAGGACAGAGAAGACACCAGCATCACATATAAACAGCTGTATTTAGAATCTGTATATAAATCGAATACATCAGTAACTGGGAGGAAAGACCATGGAAGAGAAAGGCAGGAGTACAGGAAGGCTCCTTAAGGAGGTTAAACTGTTGCCACACACAAATATCCTGTTAAACACTGATCAAGTGTTTGTGTGCCATGTGGGAGAATGCTAATTGTTTACAGGTATCAGAGCTGAAGGACTTGGATGAATACCAGGAAGCAGTGCTGAGAAAGTCCATTGTACAATTAAGTAATGAATTACTGAACAAGGCACTTTCATTTAAGCTGATCCTTCTAGTTCCTAATGCAATTATTTACCACCAAGGGTTTCCTTTCCCAAGATTGAAATCAAGGAATCAAAAAACAACAACAACAACAACAAAAAGGAAAAAAGCCAAACCCACCACTCCTGACAGAATGCTTTCTTTCTCCTGTGGGAAGATGGGTACAAAAGGAGACAGGTCTTGTTTGCTGTAGCACTAATCAGTATTTGTAGAAGATTAGGGGGAAAAAAAGAAAAAAAAAAAAAAGCCTTCTGGTCTATTTGAGAATGGCTTCAACACCTGCCATCCAGGTGATTCACTACTAGCACCTCTGTCTCACAGCCCCTCAGAAAATCTATAAAGCAATGGACACTTCACATTAACAGGACATTTACAAGGATTTAGCTGAAAATTCTCAAACCATATGCCTAAAATTTTGAGAAATCACCACTTATTTTTAAAGAATATTTTGGTCAAGTTGGACAGATCCCCAAGTTTTGCAGTACCAGCAATTCCTCCCCATTTCTTCTCTGCAGAAAGTTTTCTCAATACTGAATATTTCATCCATTCTTCTGTTGTTAGACTAGCTTAATTGAGGTGGAGGAGCTCACCACACACAGCTCAGGGTGCTTGACAGCTTTGAACCATAAATCTAGCTGCAGGGTGCACAGGCTGTCAGCCTTTCTTGTTTGCCAGGTAAGTCACATCCCTTTCTTATTTGACGGTCACCCTTCATCCACAGAAAGATACAGACGTTGTTTGAAGGCCCAGTCCACCTGAAGTCCCATTGACCTCCTGAGGTGCCCTTTTTCCTTCTAAGGCCATTATTGGGAGGTGGTGGCAGTCGCAGCCTGCATCCCGAGCAGCATTACTCTGCACACTTGAATATAGCACCTGCCCATCCTTCCTTCAAAAAGAGAACCTACAGTTACTGACCCTGGATGGCCCCCTCACAATTAATATGAAAATGCATTTCTCCTTCAGTCTTAGGCAGGCCTATCTCACTCTTGTACCTTCAGGTCAGGCTCACTTCAGCGCAAAACCTCCCCAGGAATGAGGTGATAAGGAAGCGCTCCTTTGGCTATTCAGCAGAGCCCATTTCTTCCTACCTCTCCTGCCTCTGGGCCTGGTTAAACTAGTTTGGGCAGCTTACCAGGGGCCTAGAGAACCACATCAAAGTGCTTGGATTTCTTCTGTTGTCTTTGGTGTTTGTGGAGTGGCTGTGAGAAGGCTCCTGCCTCCACCTATGCACTGGGACCACTTGCACAGTTATGGAGCTGCACCACAGCAGGCAACACTCATCCTCACGCTGCCAGAGGGTCTTCTGGGGAGGGAAAACCCGGTAAGGAAGAGCTCACTCTCCAAGCATGGAGTGCCACAGCCTGACAAGTTCCTGCTGTGCCCTCCAGCCAGCTGGGGTAACCAAAGGGGCCACCTCTCTCTTATCCAGCTCTACCTAGGAAGTCATATCCACTCCTCCTGACAGAAAACATGAAGCAAGATGTCATACCAAAAGATGAATGTCTATGCAAATCTTTAAGCATATGGGCAGGGACCTTCAGGCTTGTTCCCTTCTCCTTCAGGTTTCAGTATAATTTTGAACACTGGCAAATTAACAGAAACAAAGCAAGCAGAGGAACAGGGAAAATAGCTAGTTCTCCGGGTGCTTTCTGCATGGACGGGTTGCTCTCTGTCCTTCAAAACCATTTAAACATCTTTCAGAGAAAGCAATTTGAGAGAAATTGAAAAGCTCTGCTTTTGGTGTCACTGCAAACCAGCCCTTGAAATATCTTCATCCATGGAAACACAGCTAGGCAGATGCGCTCCCAGCGCCACAAGCACAGGGAGAAAAGCGCGAGCGATCTCCTTTACTCGCACCCGGCAATGCTACTTAACATCATCTCCCGGGATCAGGCGGGCACGTCATCGGGATCAGCGCCGGGATGAGCCGGACACGGCGCCGGGATGAGCGCCGGGATGAGCGCCGGGATGAGCCGGACACGGCGCCGGGATCAGCGCCGGGATGAGCCGGACACGGCGCCGGGATCAGCCAGGCCGGCGCGCGGGCGCCACCTGGCGGTTGCGGGCGGGGCACAGCCGTCGGTGGGTGCCGGTGCCGGCACCGCCCCCGCGCTGAGGAGCGGAGCGGGACGGGACGGGTCGGGACGGGTCGGGCTCCTGCCAGTCCTGCTCAGGGGCCAGTGCTGGGAGCGGCATCTCTGTCAGTGACACGGCCACCGCCATCGAGTGCATCTCAGCAGGTTTGCTGATGACACCAAGCTGTGTGCTGTGCAGCATGCTGCAGGGAAGGGATGACACCCAGAGGGACCCTCAGGATTGAGGGGTGGGGCTGTGCAAACCTCATGAAGTTCAACAAGGCCAAGGGCAAGTTCCTGGGTCAGGGCAAGCATAAGCACAAGCACAGGCTGGGTAGAGAACGGACTGAGAGCAGGCCTGAAGAGAAGGCGTTGTGGATGTGTTGAGAAGCTCAAAATGACCTGGCAGTGGGCACTCCCAGCCCAGAAAGCCAAACGTGTCCTGAGCGGCACGAAAGCAGAGTGGGCAGCAGGTTGAGGGAGGGGATTCTCGTGAGATCCACCTGGAATGCTGCATCCAGCTCTGGGGTCCACAGCACTGGAAGGATGTGGACCTATTGGAGAGAGTCTAGAGGAAGGCGAGGAAGCTGAGAGGGCTGGAGCACCTCTTCTGTAAGGACAGGCTGAGGGCATTGGGGTTGTTCAGCCTGGGACAGAGAAACCTTGAGGGAAACTTTATAGCAGCCTTCCAGTGCCTACAAGAAAGCTGAAAGGAACTTTCTACAAGGTCATGAAGTGATAGGACAAGGGGTATTGGATTTATAACAAAAGAGGGTAGCTTTAAATTAAATTAGGAAGAAAGACATTATTGTGGAGTTAGTGAGACACCAGAAGAAATTGTCCAGAAAAGCTGTGGATGTCTCATCCCCAGAAGTCTTCCAGGCCTGGTTGGAGGGGCCTTTGAGCAACTGGTCTAGTGGGAGATGTCCCTGCACCATGGCAGGGGGTTGGAACCAGATGATTTTTAAGGTCCAACCCAAATCATTCTATGGCAATTCATCAGCTGTTTGTTCAGCTCTACATTAGGCCACCATCACAAGTCACACGATGGTTGCAATTCCACTGCACTTCCCTCTGGCAAGGAGATAACAGCATGTGGGCTTTTTTCCAGCAGAACTGCAAGGCCCATACTGGGCATTCAGCCATTCTGGACAGCAGCCAGAGCCCTAAAACCAATAGCTAAACCTCCCATACCCCGCCAGTTAACATCTTCTGCCTTCTCTGTACTTGGTGTTTGCCTGACCAACCTTGGCTGCTACCCTCCCAGTTCCCTCTTTTCTCACCAGCTGCAAGAGAGGTGAGGCAGGCACTGTCACACCAGTCTGGTTTCCTTTGCAGAGCCAGAAGTGTAGTTAGAACCCAAGCTCCATATTTTAGCATTTAAGTGAAAATGTCCAGGACTGTACATTAATTCTGCATACTTTCATCTCTACATTTTCAAGGTGACTTTTCTCAAGTGTTTTTCCTGCAGAAAGCTGTCACAGCACTGACTTGGTAACCATGTAGACCTCAGGTTGGTACGCTCTGCCCTCCAGGCTGGTAAAGCACCTCTCAGTGTTGACCTAACAGCTACACAAACATTTCAGCTTTGGAGATGTGGATCTCAGGCTTCTTTATATAGGTGTGCCTGGTGGATTTCTATGGTGGTACAGATGCAGCGTATGCACATATGATCAGGTGGTTTCCAAAATGTTTCTCAAGGACAAAATTCATAGCTGTATCAAGCTGTGTGCATACTAGGGTCAAATTTAGATGTAAGTGTTGCAGTGCCTCCTCCTTATATTTATTTTGTTTCATAAGGTATCACACAAGAGGCTAATTTGAAAGTGAGAGCTGGAACTCTTCCACGGGAAAGAAAACTGAGGCTACCAGAATGCTGCTAAGACACCAACGTTACAAAACTGTCTTTAAATAGTACTTTTGGAAGTATGTCAAGAAATATATATTTTCTATGCACCCTTCCACAGCATACTAATTTTTAGTCGTTTTTACTTTCCTTAAACAGGACACAGATAAAAATTTAGAGCCTGTTGGCATTATTTAAAATACTGCTTTACTTTCCCCACCACACACACGTTTGTCCTTAACATATGAATATTCTTAAAGAGTTTTGAACACTTTCTAATAGTGTATATCATGACATGGACCTGTAACTGAATAGAAGGATTAATCTACTTAGACTTCTGATCCCACACATTTTTGCTTTCTGCCATAAAATACATGGGTGCCAAGCATCCATCTGAAGCCTCTTGTCAGAAAGCTTCTTTGTGAATTTTAAAGATGGCTGGAATAGTTAGTGAACTATACAGTAGTCATAGCTTTTAGCATACTTACATACAAATCAAGACTGCAAGCAAATGGCTCTGGAATTATTTAAAAGAAGGACTGATTTCTTAGATTTACCCTGGACTTATTGCTGCTTCCAGAACAGATTTCTGTCTTGCAGAAGCATTGCACCATCAGCTCTGTATTTTTTGGTGACAACTCTTCAAAAGTACCAATAAACAAATTCAAGCTCTGAATCCCCAAAACCATCTCCATTTCCTGAGGTCAAGTCTTAGATGACCAGTTTCACAACAGGCAGAACAACTAATGACAGAGCCAGAAGCACGCTCTTCTATTCTCTTATCTTTTCCAATAGAAGCCACTTCATCCATAGATCTGATAAGGTGCTTCATAAAATCTCAGTTTTTCTGCAACCTTGCTGTATATACCAATCTGTATTAAAGAGTAATTTTCCTACAGAGTCTCATATTCTAACCACATCACCTTTTGTCTCCCTTGTACCCAAAAATTACTTTTGCACACCAGACCTTATGCTTTGAAAATACTATCAAAAGTCGTTTCTGTTCCAGACATGCATTGGAGCCTCAACAACTGTAACTTTCAGAAGAGCTTGAAAATGCCCCACAAATGGTATGAACCATAGGAATAAACATGAGTAAAGCCCTCCACAAGGAAGATCCCCTGCACATCTCTGTGCTTGCAAGGCTGTCAGTTCCCTACTCCACAACAAAGCTGAGAAGTATCCAGCTTCCAGCTAGGAAAAGGATGTTGAATTGACAAGCACACATATCCCTATCAAACACCTTTCTGTGCCCCCACACTCCTCACATCAGTTGTAGACAAGCACCTCTGCTCATGACCACAGCAGTTCACAGCAGCAGTTTAACACCATTTCTTGGTCTCCACCTCACTGTCTGACAGCTATACTTCAAAAAAGCTATGGTTAAAGCTACAGTGAACTTACAATGATAAACCATTCTCCCTGCGGTAAGTCAGGCAAAACCTATCAGGGACAAGGAAGGATTCACTACTGGAATTAATAACTGTAGTCAAGGGGTCAGAAGCCAGTTCCACATCACTTGGAAGCCACATTGAAGGCTGAGATCTGCATCACTCCAACCCAGTGCAGCACAGCAAACTTCTGTGACATCTGCTGTCCCTGATACATAAGGCCACCACATAACTAGCTAGGCAACCTCTCAACTTTTGGGGGAGTTGGTGGACTAAAATGGACGGGGAAAGCTCAATGACTAAACAGGTAAACACCACAGGGTTTTTTACCCTTGTCATAATAAAATCAGAGATAAAATTTAAGGGATATCCTAAGTCTACTCCAGAGACTCTCTTGTGGACACCTATGATTTGCTATTCAAGCAGAAAACAAAAATTCAAATATGCCAATAAATTTACTCCAAGTCTGAATACATTACAAGAGTCAACTATTTCATGGGCATTTTTTAAACTATAGAAAGAGGCAGTCAAAGCAATGTTTCAGTTAGGTAGAGAAGGTTGCATTAATTTCAAAAACTAAATAAAGTTGGAGTCTGTTGCACTGGTTAATGAATAAGGTGACTGTTCTCAAAGATATCCACACGTGTACAGATCACAGCTACCATGAGCAGTTTCTACAGCACTGCTGTATAATCTCATTCAGTTATTTGACTACAGATGGTAATTAGGGACCATAATCCATTACCAAAAAATAAACAAATGTGAACAACCACCAAAACTTGGGGAATATAAGAAATTGTGTGTGTATATTCCAGGTTTCTTGCAAAGTACTTCACTGTTCAGAGAAAATTTGAAGTTATAATAAGTTCTTAAGCATGTAAAAAATATAAGAACTGGAGCTGAACACTTCACAAGCACACAAAAACCAACAGTAATTGAGAATGTATTGCTTATATAGAATTAGTCTTTTGAACTTGGATAATGAGGAACAAGGTTCCCAGATTAGAACTACTGAAGCAAGAGAAAACCACAAAGAAAGTTTAAATTGTAGAGATAGAGCAAATCCAGCCTCCTTTCCTTTGGGGTCTGCATAGGAATACAGCTATACCCCAGACTTTTTGCAGGATCTGACTCTAGTAAGGTAAGTACTTTACCATATACATATTACTTATTATGTACCAAAATCGACATAGTAGTGCCAAGGTATTAAATTAAAGACATGTGCATCCTGATTAGGGGTACTAGCTGTGATGTATTATATATGAAAATGAAACATTATGTACAAAAAGTAACAGGCATAGTAACTGATATCTACACACTAAAGTCACAGAGGCACATTGAACAATTTTAGGTTAACCAGACTCACTTAAAAATAGAAACCAGAGGCTGGGCTCTTCTCTCACTCCATTTTACATGTCTTTACTTCCATTGATTTCAAGTGGAGTTCTTCACAATTTATGCCATTGTGAGAGGAGAATCAAGCCTTGTGTGCTTGAAAGGAAACAGCAGACATGTTTCCCACCAGAGTGCAGGGGGAGATTTTAAAAAAACACAAGTATATGAACTGTGAAACCGATAGAGTACACAAGCAAAGGCAGGCAAAGAGACTCTAGCTGGGGGTGGGGGAGAAGAAAACTTGCAGTTTACCGAGGTGTTTGCCTTTTTTTAAGGCTTGGGAGGATTTTACAGAGTTAGAAGCCCAGCCAGTAAACAGGCTTCCAAAAAATCAAAAAGGTTTAGAGATAACTATTGCATTTTTTCCAGACAGACATCATTGATTTATATTTTCCTACAGTTATTCTATAAAATGAGGAGCACGCCATTTTGTTTGTGGAAGACACTTTTCATTCCTAGAAAGTGGAGATCTGACCTATTTGCATCACCAGAAACACTGCCCAATAATCCTTTATGCCCAACACCAACCAGATGATCCTCCAAAACTCTTCAGGATCATCTAGACAACTAATATTACAGTGGTTAGAAAGAGTAATACTTGAGACTGGAATTCAAGTCAAAGTCCTATATATGACATAGGTGACAAAATAACTTCATGATTTGGAGGTATAGCAGAAGAGAAGCTACAGCTTTATAGTCTACATTTATTTAGGCTTTTCTTTTTCTTGGTAGTAGCATACGGTTAGGAAGCTCCTACTTCACCACCCCACTGTGCACAAATATAAATCTTGTACTGGTCTGTACTGATTGGACTAATTTGGGAAGCTCACTTAAAACAAAAAAGCCCCAAATATTTTCAAACTATATCTCCACTTGAGGTATGGCTGCACCACTATGTCACAGTGCAAGGGAAACAGCTTGAGTATTTTACAGAGGGAATACAGACTTAATTAATTGTTTTATATACCATAGATTGAAGTAATTAATACTTATTCAGAGTCCAACACTGACAGAATATCACTGTAACTGTTTGGAAATGCTTTTTCCCCATTTTCACTCGTGCACAATCCCTGTCACAATTCACACAGCAGATTTTAAGTCACCCGCAGCACTCCAGCTGGACAACAAGCCAACAGTTTCCTTTTAAAAATAAGTCTAGATTATCTACTCAAAATTGCATTAGATATCATCAGTTGATTTAGTACACAACAAAACAGGATGAAGGTAAATGCAGAAGATTGCACAAAGGAGGATGACTTCTATTTGCAGAAAAAAATGTTGCATAATTGAAGGTATACCTGCTGATCATCATGAGACATGTTCTTTCAAAGTGTAAGTCTCCTTCCAGAGGCCCTCAGAAGGTAGAAAGAGATCCAAGAACAAGTATATGTCCTTGAATATCCAACTTTGTTTTGCACTTAGCATTTAGATTCTGAACACTGACTTATGCATCCAAGAAAAAAAAATTTAAAAAGTAGCCTTAAATGAACAGGAGCTACCACCCCAGTTCCTAGAATAAAGCCACCAAGTATACCTTTGTGAAAGAGCCATCATAATATCAGTACCTCTTGACAGCATCAGCTCCAGGCTAGTAAGACATACACTAATGGGTCAGAAATGTTTATTAACAGCCACAGCACAATATGAGACAGACAGGGAGATATTAAAAAAGCAGTCTTCCAAAATTACAGCCTAAGAGGTGGCAGATTAAGACAATAGAGCTCTGAGCATCAGGGGACAGTTTGCAAAGAAATCTAAAAAAGCAATAATTCTGCAGCAATGAAACAGGTACCTGTTTGTCACTGTGGTCACTTCAGTTCAGTCAAATACATTTCAGTATAGTAACAGCTATTCTAAAACCATGCAAGCTGTTCATGCATGAAATTAACAGTTTTATATAAGTCAAAAATCATATATTGAGAACAAAATGGGGTATTAGCCTGGACCACTGAACTTCAGCTTCACATCACCTGAAACCCCCTGAGAATACTGTCCAAACAGATGGGCTGTATGAAAGGTTGGGTGTGAAGCTTGACATTTACTGGATTCACAAACAGCTAAAGAAACCATTGAGCCCAGCAATCTACTCTACAGCATCTATTGCTGAGAGGGCTTCTACAGCTTTTTGGCAGCTCATGGTTGAGCACAACAACAATACATAGGCCTCCCTCTTACCCTGCAGACATTCTCTCCAGACTTACTCTGGTACACTGCTTCCTTCCCCAGAGCCTCCCAAGGAGAGGCTCATACCCTGTAAAAAGGGACCCACAGTGGGATCTGTCTGTGGAGAGCTGCTGTCTAGATATGCTTGGGTTTTTTAGGCAGTCACATTTCTCCTGAATAGCAGTGGTACCTCCTAGCAGATACCTGCTGAAATCCAAACATACACTGAGCAGCAGAGAGAACAGAACACAGCTGCATCCTGGGTAAACAACCTCACGAGGCTGGAAGGTTTTTGGTACCTCATGACAGATGAGAGCCTGGTCTGCTTTCTACATGCTTTGGCAGTACTCTAAGACATTCGCTGGCTATCAGCCTGCCAAGCTGTTTAGGCTTGTAAGTTTCTTTGCACTTGCTTTATACTATTAATTTTATTAAATATAAACATATCCTTTGTATATATTTTTCTCATATTCCATATGCACAGAATGAGCTCATTTCAGCCCAAGGATGAATGAAAACTCAATATTTACCACACAGATCCACTATGGTTTGCAAACAAGACCGGAAAAATGCCCTCTCACAAAGAAGTTATCCATACCATCCTTCTGATGAGCGAAGCATGAGGAAACAGTTCAAAGCTCTCAGAAAGCCATATGTATACTTTTACAAAAGACATCTGCAATTCACCAGTGAGGTTCTAGACCTAGCATAATTTATTTAGCAGTCTGTACACAGAGATGCAAATATGAAAGGTTCAGACATTTCTTTAGCGCCTCCATAAAATTCATTTTAAAGTATATAAATATTCATACTTTGAATAGTCATCTCAGCATGTGAGGCTTTTATTTTTATATGAAAATACTAAATCCTGCAAAGATTTTGAAATAAAGTAAAAGTGTATTAATCCTAAAGTATGCACACAAACACATGCAATTTCTTTACATAAACATTTCTGAACTTTTGGGTGATTAACACTTGATTACCAAAAGAGTTCCTTAAAAAGCATCTTCACTGATCATGCACTAATTTTTAACATACTTGAAAATACATCAGGTTTCACTGCTGTTAGACAAGCTGATGCACATCTGAAAGCACAAGGTGGCTTCAGTGTGTGCCATGGTTATTGTGTGTCTCTGCTGCTACCGGAATGGGCCATGGGTGAGGGCAGTGTCCAGCAAGCCCAAGCTCAACAGGTTGAGCAAGAGCACCTGGGCACCTCGGCAGAGCTGAGCCAGCACTGCCACTGTCCCAGGAGTGCTCTGCTAATGACGGGATCAGGGGACAGCAACACGGGTACAGCTCAACAATTACAGCGCCTGTGCCAGAGGTGGCTTACACAGCTCCAGCAGGGATCACAGGAGTACTGAAGAGATGTGTGCTGTGAGGAAAGGCATGGAAGCATTTGTCTAGATATGTTTAAAGATTCAGAGATAAGTCTTTGATATCAGTCTTTTTAAGACTAGCGTGAGAAGATGCAGCTTTCCTACAGAACAAGAGGGTGCAGTCCTGCCATGCAGTATGATCCAAGGCCTACATTATTATATTTGTCACTCCATACATGTACTTATTTTCTTTTTTAAACACTCAAACACATTCAGAAATGAATATGTTTGTACAATGAAGACTCCCAAAGAAAATTTAAGTGACTAACACCACCTTGCTTAAAAAAAAAAAATCTGTAAGTTTTATTATAAAGCATCATGATACTGACATGCAGATTTTAATCATGCTGGTTGCAATTATACAAATCAGTGTTCCAATCCACAGAGAAGTCAGTTTTCATATACACCACATTAACACAGACATTAAACAGGATTTGGCATGCTGCCGACAGAGAAGCCTAGTTCTGGAATCATGTAATATTAAGTCTGAGGTTACTTGATGCAAGATTAGAAGGCAGCAAGCTCAAAAAGGTGGTTACAAAAACATCACAGGAAACAAAATTATTTTAAATAAAAGCACGCAATTATATTTCAGTATTTGGATGGCAGTTGAAAATGCTTTTTTGCCATGCAACTACTCCACAAAGCTAATATTGTGTGTAATTGGAAACACTAAAAAAATAATCCTTACTAAAGTCAAAGACAGTAATTGCAAACTGTGGGATCTGTCCTCAGATAAAAAGGGGGCAACTGAATAACAGGTGTTATATCTGCTATAGATACAAACCTACAAGCACACTCCATAACACTCTTATGGAGGGGACAGAGGGGAGGAGAGAGAAAATGAAGGAGAGAAGTATACAAAACAGAATGGCAAGAGCTATCAGGTGCTATAAACCATTGTTTCAAACACAGACCTTAGACAGGAGTACATGACTTTGGTACAGAACTGAAATAACACAGTTCTGGCACTTGTTGATGTGTAATTCACTAGAAATGAAAGGCCTACCTGAGAGACTGTCTACCCCAGGTTTACTAGCTAGCAAAACATTAGGCTTGATAGGTTCATAATGATCTTGAAAAGCAACTCACCAACCTTATGGCTATATTTAAGAACTTTTAAGAAGCCTTCCAGGCAGTGTTCCAAGAAAAGGTAAACTAGCAAAAAGCTGTCATTTACAGACATTTAAAAAATACTAAAAATGTTTCTGTTGGCTCTTACCTCTTGTATATGAGCACTTCACTCATTTTGTACCCTTAAAAAAACCTCCTTGCACAAGAACATGCTTGAGGAGTATTGTCAGTTTGTGCTGAGAATTCAAATGCTCTTTTAGTTCTGCTAAAAATATATAGTGTATTTTGTGAATATCATAAATAAGTAAAATACAAAGAGGAAGAGTTGTAGCAGACCACCTGTGAAATTTTCTTCAGTAGTTGGCAATATCCTTTGTCAATGAACCAGCAGCCAAAGAGCTGTTTCTGAAAAAAAACATGTAATTTTGGCAAACTGATCTGATAGTCTATCTGGGAATTTCTGCCAGAAATGCCACGACTTCAGTGTGCTATTACTTGCAAAACATGTTTCTTCCCATCATTCTTCAGCCATAAGGTGGGAGGAGGAAAAGATGAGCAATAGCTGTGCTGTATCCTTCCAAGCTGGTTCTTCCCATTATACAACTCCTAATCCAAACAATTTAAGCACACAAGTAAAAGCTACTCATTTCTGTAAACATTTCCAGGAGCAGGACCTAAGCTTGCATGGCTTACACCAAGCACATACTAATGGCTAGAGCTAACCTCAAGTTTACTTATGTTTAAACAGCATAAGCAAAAACCAGTGCTGGCCAAACTGAAACTTAAGCCTTAATACAAGGGGGTAAACTGAATATTGATATAAGCCACTTGGTCGCTAGGGACCCATCTCAATCTAGCATTCTTAGTGCAATATTGTATCATGCAACAGTTTTCCCAGAAATACAAATGCTGTTTCTCAACTGTTAAAAAATTAAAAGCAATGTTTCAGAGCATGCTTTTATACCCCAGCAGCAGGGATCTCATTACTTTAGGATAACACAGTCACAGAAAACAGAAACACAACCCAGCTTGTTTGTTTGTTTTAAATGAAATTCATCACTCCACATCCAATTAACTGTGGAATGCGTAAGACATAGCACCCAAGCAAATAGAGGCTTTAAATTTAAGAGCAACTTTCAGTCTGCTCTGTTAGAAGCTGTGTGTAGCAGTAACTGACAACATATTTATTATGCAAGATCCATACGACAAAGGGGAAGGACTTTCAGTATTAGAAAGGGTCAAACCAATCTGCAAAAGCATAATATGAAGCAAAAGCCATTTAAATTACTCTGTAAAACGTAGACATTCATTAGCATAGTGAAGTTTTATGGGAAAACAACGACAAAGTAAAAGTCATCCTATTTTCATATGTTAATTAATTAAATATGCCAAATGCATTTAATGTCTTATTATAACCATAGGGGGAGACAGACCAAACTCTTGAAGTTCCAAAAAGCCAGGTCATTAGTGTGCCAAGTCATTCTTCAGATCTTCTCCTTAAATACAAATTTACATTCCCAACTTATAACATATGTAAGTAGAACTTGACTCTCCCTCCCACCTCCTCCATTTCTCCTTCTTTGGAAGGCACTTGCTATCTCTTGCTCCTGTATTTTAAAGTCTTATTAAATGCTAGAAATAACTCATTTGCTAGGGGAAAAAACCCCTAAAAGCACAGAAGCCATTTTGCCAAAGGCCTGAGTTAAACATCCCAGTCCCCCTAAGATATAGAATAAGCTAGCTGAAAATGAGATTAATAACATTCTTGCACATATGCACGAAAATCCACACATAGTTTGTAGTCTTTAAGTTCAGATGACATTTCTAGCCATTTCTTGCCTTTCCAAACAAGAAAGGGATTCTTATGTTTACGTAAGTTTCTCCTTGCTTAATAAATCTTAAATTGAAACAGATTTTTTTTAAACAATTACCTTTTTCAGAGTTATCATACTACAGGATATTAGGAAAAACCAGACTCTCCTGTTGCTTTTACCCACATCTGACTCCAATCTTAATAGTTTAGCTATTAACCCTGTAAGGTCCTTACACACACCTTGCCCAGTTGATGTTAAAATTTTTATATGACTGATCTGGGCTTACTTATTACAAAACCTTTTGTTGTACAGAAAGAGAGCAGCTCCATGGACCTTGATTTACAGAACACAATTAACTGTGCTGTTGGCAGAACGGCACCAGCCCAGCTCATCCAGGGCTCTGCAGGGAGAAATGAAAGGATCTGTCACTGCATCAGAGTAACGGCTCTTTCCATCTCCTTTTCCTTCCATTCCCTGTCCAGGCTCATTCTGCTCTACTCACATCGTGGGATGAAAATCTGGCCACTGCAATATACCTGCCTTGCAAAGAAATAGTACAAATTACCTTAATTCCCCCTAGAAATATTAAGAACTACAGCTAAAGGGGAGAAAACCTCATCCTGCTAGAAAAATCTCAGTACTTACTCTAGAGTTTGCCGTGCAAAACATGTAGTTTAAAGATCTCCATTACCAGCTAAACAATGATCTCAGGGAATTTCACCAGAATAATGCTAGTAATTTATTGATGCCATTTTTAAGGTTTTAGCGTGTTGGGAATATGCATTGTTAACCATTAAATTTCGCTGTATAAACATTTCTCAGCGAGCTTGTAAAATACCCCCTGCTGCGTTTCCTCGCTCTCCAGCTGATGGCATTAAGCAACACTGGTGCTGGTGAGTGCTTTATTTTGCCTTCCTGGGCCACTCCCGCTGGGGTACAGTGAGAGATTCCTGTCAAAGGCCAGACTCAGCCGCCCCGGGGTCGGACCACAGCGAAGGCGTCTGGACTCAGCCCAGCCCGGCCGACTGATAAATGGTGGCTGCTGGAGTTTGAAATCCCGCGGTGGGTATAAATATTCCAGGAGAAGAGACTCGCGGACGGTCCATCGCCCTCCCAGAGCTCTCTTCGTTAAGAATGGAAAGCGCAAACACATACTTCGGCGAGGTCCGTGGCTGCAGGGGTGGGTGCGGGGATTACCCCCCCAGTTAGAGCGAACAGCACGGAAGATGCCGCCGGGATGGCAGATCGAGGTTTCCACCCCGCCAGGGTCCCCGCTCGGGGCAGGAGGGCGCCCAGAGGCGGACGCTTCGCTCAGGATAAGGGAGAGGGCGGAGGCTGCCTGGAAAGGGCCAGTTGTCACGCACTGACAGGCAACAGCTGAGCTCCCGCATCTGGACCCTCACTCAGACCGGCGACCGCGGCGCGCCGCTGGCTCCGCCAGGCGCTCCGAGCCGGCACGGCGGCGGCGCCGCGACACC